>SZWC01002115.1:0-22061 GCA_023375785.1 Penium margaritaceum | reverse complement strand
AAATTATTGATCATGATCCTACTATCCAACTATTCCATTTGAGAACTTTGCCATGTGCTAAACAATCTTTGTAGTGGTGACAAAAAAAAATCTCTGAATGAGGTTCCAAAGTATCTCAAAATGTGGCTAATCAGAGAGGATGGCTTATAGTGCAAACAAGGTACCAAAATGTGGACATAGCTATTGTCTGGCATCCATCATGACACCTTAAGGGACTTCTTTCTTATTTGACGTTTTGCCTTATCCATGCAAGGAAAAGCTCACCTATCTTGTGCACACCCAAGAAAAACCTAATGCAATGCAAAAACAAACCATGTTGAGTGGTGTTGATTGCCCATCTTTATATTGATAAACATACATCCATGGGAGTTTGAGGTGGCTTTTAATCACTAGAGTACAGGCCAAAGTTCTTTTGAATGTAAATGGGCAAATGAATTCAATTTATTTCAAGGTCTATCACTTTTTTAGAACCAGTTTGAAATTGTGTCATCTTGACTGATTTGACTCGCAACTTATTAACGAGACATGTCCCTTCACGAAACTTATTTGCAGTATGTTTCACCAATCTTTTGCGGGATCTTTCATCATTAAACCATTGACGGTTCATTAATCATCCTTCAAGTATTCAACCTATTATTTTGCACTAGATGAGAAATGTTACTTGAAGAACAATAGGGCTAAACATGTTGTATAAATACTTTGCATAAACACATGAGCCCAAACTTGGTCTTATTACTTCTCTTTAGTGGCTTTTACATCACTTCAGAGAAAATCCTCTTGATAAATCTAGTTGTTGAGGCAAGCATAAATTGAAGGGAGATGTGACTCAAAACCTTCTTGAATCTCAAAAGGATTATTGAGGCAATGTCAATGATTGTGGAAGTTTAGCAATAATGTATTACTAAAAACATGGTAAACGAATGACACTAGAAATGTTTTCATGATTCCATGTCTATCTGTAACTATGAACGCAAACAAGATATCATAACATGACATTAAAGCAAAACTTTGAAGCCTTCACCAAAACATAATGAATGATTGTAATTAAGCATCATATCTTGACATGCATATCATTTTAAAGTTGTTTTTCAATGTTTCATCAAGAAGTAGGAAAGTGGTTATTTTTTGTTCAATTTGATACCAGAATTGAAATCAAGCTATTATCTAAACCACTTTTGTGTAGGATAGAGATTTTGTGATATCGCACAAAAAAAATTATTTGTGGGTAGAGGTATAAGATGAAAGATGAAGTTGAATCTTTCAACACTTTCATAGAATTAATTTCTTTAATGAGAATTTCAAACTCGCATGAAATCGTTTGTGAGTACTCATTAAGAGTTGATCTGTCGTGAAACATGCAATCGGGTTGTTTCATGTTATGAGAACCTTATGGAAAACAGAGAAAGTTGAAATCATAATGTAGAAGAAAGTTTTGGAAAGAAATCATCTATCTACAAGACGCTATTGTTGATGTAAACTTCACCATAAGTCCAAAATTCACACTTGTAGTTTCCAAAATGACGTCATTTTAATTCTTCATTCAGGTTTATTGACAATGTCTCCCATTTTATACCTGAATCAACATTAATCAAAACCTTCAATTTCTCTTCATTTGGGCTACAGCAAAGTGGTACAAAATCAAGTTTTTCATCATTTAACAAGGTATAAGTTTGCCCTTCATTTTTCATTTTCTATGTGGCCGCAAGTCACATGTATCCACTTTCAGAAGAAAACATCCGATATACCATTGTCATGCACAAATTAATGCATGTGCCAATGTCACAAAAAAAGAATGCATATGACAATGTCACACAAAAAACAATGCATATGACAGCGTCCTACATAAGGTAATGAATATGCCAATGTCACACAAGAAGTACGCAAGGAACACAGAAACACTGACAAGATGTCATGTTCCCACCACATACCATGTAGCATTGATGCATGACATGATTTTTATCTCTTTTTGTGGATCAGCCGGATTCTCCATTTCTTTTTGTTCCATGTTAGGTGCAAAACACATCCCATGATCTAGAATGGAAAAAGGGGTGGGCAGCTAGTTGATTTTGTTGTTCAGGCTGGGTGGATGGTTGCTTTTGTCAGCCATGGTGGGGGGATGGTTGTTTTTTTTCCAAGGGCTGGGCGGATGGTTACTTTTGTTGATGTTTTTGGGGTGCAGCAAGGGCT
Source organism: Penium margaritaceum (assembly GCA_023375785.1). NCBI lineage: Eukaryota > Viridiplantae > Streptophyta > Zygnematophyceae > Desmidiales > Peniaceae > Penium > Penium margaritaceum. Next base: position 19,874 of record SZWC01002115.1, on the reverse strand, counting down.
AGGTTCCTTGTTGTTGGGATCGTTATGCTTGGAGAGAAACTATAGATAGAGTGAAAACCTGGGACTGGGAGAATGTTAGGACTGAATGACTGTAGTTGATCACAACCATAGTATGAGAGACAACACAGCAAACATAGCTCAACTAAAGACTTACTCTGGACTCTCACGCCTTGAGACAGCTCCTAACCCATAGGTGGGCAACGTCTAGCAAGACTACTCCATCAAATAAGATTGAGTTCTGGACGTATTTTGGTCACCAGAGTGAGGTAAACAGGCCATCATTTAGTCATGGGCATCCTTCTGCTCAGGCTAGCAGACTATTGCCAGGCTTACTACAGTCTTGAGTAAAGTATCTGTAGGGTCTTGGCCTCATGTGATGTTTGGAATTGGTGAACGTAGCTGTGGTTGACTGCAGGAGGAAAGCTTGGGTGATGACTGAGTTGTTGAATGAGAAGTGCTAGGCTGGCCATCTTTTTAGTAGAAGATTCCCAAAGTAAGTGGGCAGAATCATAGCCTAGGAACCTTCCTGTAGGCGGTAGCCCATCTAATAGATTCTCCTACAGAGTTGCATGTGGCTGTGCTAATGCAGGGCGGTCCGCGTTCCTAGCTAAGCATGTGAATGATGACTCATGCATGCATACTATGATGAAGTGGTGTGTTCTGCATTTATGCATTGATGCATAGCGGTCCCCACTCAAGGCCTTTCAGGTTGCTGATGAGTCGTGCTGATGTAGCAGCCTATGCAGGGTAGTCCACACTACCGAGTCATCTGTAGCCCCACCATGACTAAATCTAGCCTAGAACCCAGTAGTGCGTAGTCGCATTGCAGAATTGCTAACTAGTATAAATCATCTGGCATGCACAACTGTGCCGTGCATGAAGCAAATAGTATCTTACAGCTCTAGGGTCCAATCCCCCCCGTTGGACCTCGATGCCAGAATTCAATCTGGCCTGTACAAGAATATCTTTGTCGTTGAACCCGAGACTTTTTTAGGAGAGAGAATCCCTAACTCCTTACACGATCCTCCTATTCCAAAACTGACTACGCCAACTTGACCAGATGAATAAGCGCAGGAATGTCCACATCTAAGAACGTTTTGGGCGTGAGGTGGGTGGATGAGTCAAAATTTGTATTTTATGGGCATGTGAGCTATTTCACCCTTGTCAATTTTAACTTTTATGAATTCCTACGACTTTAACTTGAAGTGACATGCCATTTCATGTGAAATCTGAAGATAGCTATGTATAGGCAAAGAAATCAAAAATACATTTGTTTATCTATAACATTTTTTTCATCATTTGAATGTTATCCTATAAGTTAAACAATCATTGAAAGTGCACATACATTCATAATGACAGTCAATATGATCTTTTTTCTTATCAGAATTGGTTCTATTATTGAGGAAATAGATGAATCAATGACTGTATGTTTTTGTGATAGAGAATGATCAATAAATGATTTCACATTCAGATTTTTTTCATGACGTATTTTTGATAATATGGATCTATATTCCTTCACGAAAAATGTCTGAGATTAGGTGTTATGCCGATGGCACACACAGGGCCCACACCCAGAAGCGGCCTCTTTTTTGCTCCACCACTCCCGACCTACACTGCGACTTAGACCCGGCAAACATTTTCTTCACAGAGAGGACATGCTCTGGAGTACTCTGGAGTCCTCACGCGTAGACAACTACTTTTTGGGTCACTTTCGGAACTCCCTGGAACATATTCTTGACAATAATTGATGTTTCAAGCCTATGAACAAGGTTCTTTTTGTTGAGATTTGCAAGTGTGTAGCGAAGACTAGATTCCTTGCTTGTACATGATCTTTTCTCGTGCAGCAAGTTAGCAGTCAGATCAACAGATGAATTTTGGAAACTGAATGTGATAGCAGAAGAAATCTTGATTGATCGCAAGTTACAAGTATGGGTCATGAAAAGTAGATCCTAACAAAGGCTACACATGAGCTTCACCTCTACTCCTAGCCCATGCAGGGGCAACGCCTTGCTAGGCCGTCAAAGACGTCGACGCAAGGAGTCTTGGTCCAGCACCATCTTCCAGGTAGACTGGCCTCCAGGTAGTCAGGCTTCCTCCTTCTCAGGCTGGCAGAGCACTGCCAGGCTTATAGAGGTCTCTAGGGCAGAGTCCAGCAGAACCTTGGTGTGAGGCGCTTCCAGATGTGCTGCAAGGTCATGACATGAAAGATGAGTCCTACTGAGAAACTGAGATGTGCCAGGGCCACCTCCTTTCATACTTGCACCATTGGCAAGTTGACTACTTTGCTTGCTTAAAGAAGCTTCCTCGAGTGCACAGTGACGTTTCATTGTAATCATGGTTCTTGAATCCTGGAGGTTCTCACAGATCAGTGAGAACCGTAGATCTCCGTAATCGTAATCCTTGCATTCTAGCTCACCATGCAGCCTGTCTATGTGGGGAGCGGAGAGGCATGCTGAGTCGTGGCCACGGATTGTCTATGAAGATGGTACCCACCAGGAGCTCACACACCGCCTCATGGTAGAAGCCCAGTCAGGCCTTGGCCCACCTGACCGCAGCGCTTAGTCGCAGTGCTCAGCTGCAATTCCCTGCCCTAGTAGAGCAATGCGCAGTAGCCTACGCATGCCACACACTATCTTACAATTCAAGCCCTCTAGGCCTGGTTTCTGAAATTGGACTGGCTTGTGCAATGAAGAACTATCCACGGCTCTGCTCCCGGAAGCCACCGAGAAAATTCTCACTCCGCGTATCTTTATCCGATTGCACAACCGACTGCGCTACATCGGGGCACAAAACCAACGCAGTCATCGCACCCACTAACACTCCCCCTCGATGGGTGCATTGGTGAACAGCTCACATCAAGTTGGAGTGTTGCTAAAGAACTCCTCGAGAGATTCCCGAAGATTCTCGTTGAGGAACTTGAGCCAAGACTCTTCTTTGGTGATCGGGTGATCAAGAAAATTCTTGATGTCTCCTGCTGTGTCAAAGAAAAAACTGTTTCCCCCGATGTCAAGTCCTCCGGATTTGTGGGACTTTGAAGGGCCTGTTTCTGGTTCTTTCCCACTTGACTCTTGTAAGTCCAGAAAATTGGAGATGTTTGGGTCAAGCTCAGGCAAATCCAAACGATTGCTTCCTCAGAAAGCAATTGTTCGGGTGGCTTGCTTGGCCGATGGCTTGCATGTCTTGAAAGCTCCTCGTAGACTCTCCTCTCCCAATTGTGCTCTTGGATGCTTGTGGACACCTCCCTTGAGTCCACCACCATTTGACAGGCCGCTAGAGCTGTAAAAACGCAACCTCGGGGCTTAGGAGGCTTACTTTGCTGGTTTTAGTCACGCCAAGCTGATTTGTAATAGTAGTGGTCACTGCCTTGTTAGCTTTCACCAGCTTGACCTGCTTTTGTCCTCCAAGTCCGTGCGTTTGTATCTGGAGGAGCTGATTCTTGCTCAAATTGTCGGGAAGCGCGATTGTCGTCGATGCAGGCGATCGTTGTTTTTTATTTCCAGTGAGACCTCGCAGAGCTGCTTGCTTCCAAGGAAGGTACTGTGTGGATTTTGCAAATCCTAGTGTTGATATTCGCTGCCACGTATACGCGGAGGCACTTTTCACAAGTCAAACTGGGTGCCAAAACATCACCGCCGTTCGTTGCTTGCTTCGCTTGATTCTGTGCTCCGATTTTTTGTTTTTCTCCAAGCGAGGGTTGTGGGTGCCAATTAGGATCGCCGGTCATGGAGCGTGATGGAGCGAGGGCAACCAGGACTCTGCCATGGCCGGCGAGGTCCCTCGCTTACTCTGCGCAGGCTTACACGGCTGCAAGCGAGCCTGATGTGCTCACTTCTTGTGCACCACACCCCTTTGCCGCGCCAACTATTGCGCTCGCTGTCCCTTGTTTTGTTCCGATGGTGTTCCGTGATCGCAGCTGCGCAGGCCGGTTCTTTCGTTCTTACAAGCGCGCGAGCTTGCTGCCAAGCAGCTGCGTCGTCTAGCTGCTCGCCATTTCCCTTTTTGCAAAAACGTCCTGCAGGGTCTTGCGGGTACTCTTTATGCTCTTACAGAAAGCGGGGTACGTTTAGGTTTGCCCCCCTTTAGCGAGCCTATTGCACTCCACCGAATGCTAAAAGCAAGGCTGTTGTTTTACATCTCCCAAAACTTGCTCTTTTGGCTTTGCAAACTTCTCACTGCTCCCCCTCTCTGCTATAGTGGTGATTTTCTCACCCACTTGCACCATAAAGGAGGTGATAGTCCTCGGTGAGCTAAATGAGGTGCCGATGGCGCGTCGTGCGACCTTCGACTTCCACGTGCCGTTTTTGTTGCCATTCTTCAAGGCATACTGCAAGAACGCAATTGTGGTAAGTCCACACTGCTGCGAGCACCTGTAGAAAACTTCTTTGGGGAGATTATTTGTCAGGAAGTCTGCAGCTTGCCTCGTCCCTGGCTCCTGCACAAGCTGAATCATGCAATCTTGTAACCTTGAGCGGATCCAATGCCCGCGTATGTCAATATGCTTGGTTTGACCCCGAAACTTAGTCAAAAATGCCGGGTCAATTGCAGATTTTTTGTCCACAAAAATCTTTGTTGGCTTCTCTCGTGGAAAGCCAATGTTCTCAAGGAGAAATCTTAGATACATGACCTCCTGTGCAGCCGACGTAGCAGCCACATACTCAGCTTCTGCAGAGCTGAGTGTGATCAGGTTTTGTTGCTTGCTTGTCCATGATACGGCTCCACCACCAAGCAGGCATACAAACCCTATCGTGCTGCGTCGATCTTCCTTGGTTCCACCAAAGCATGCATGGACAAAAAACTGTAGGCCCAATCAAGCTCCTCGCATGCTGCCTCTGAGCACGTCTTGTTACCGTGTGCAAGGTTGGAATACAAACTGTAGATCCCGCCGTCTCTGTTGCCATAGTCTGTTTTGCTCCTCCCCCTTGGTCCTTAATGATTTAGCTGCTGCTGAGTGAGAAGAGTTGGCACGTTTTGATAAAGTACAACAAAGCGCTCACAGACCTTTTTGGTGTAGGTTTGTCGANATCTTGTAACCTTGAGCGGATCCAATGCCCGCGTATGTCAATATGCTTGGTTTGACCCTGAAACTTAGTCAAAAATGCCGGGTCAATTGCAGATTTTTTGTCCACAAAAATCTTTGTTGGCTTCTCTCGTGGAAAGCCAATGTTCTCAAGGAGAAAGCTTAGATACATGACCTCCTGTGCAGCCGACGTAGCAGCCACATACTCAGCTTCTGCAGAGCTGAGTGTGATCAGGTTTTGTTGCTTGCTTGTCCATGATACGGCTCCACCACCAAGCAGGCATACAAACCCTATCGTGCTGCGTCGATCTTCCTTGGTTCCACCAAAGCATGCATGGACAAAAAACTGTAGTTCGAGATCACTTGCAATGCCAAATCTCAAACTGGCATTGCTTGTGGTTTTGAGGTATCCGAAGGCCCAATCAAGCTCCTCGCATGCTGCCTCTGAGCACGTCTTGTTACCGTGTGCAAGGTTGGAATACAAACTGTAGATCCCGCCGTCTCTGTTGCCATAGTCTGTTTTGCTCCTCCCCCTTGGTCCTTAATGATTTAGCTGCTGCTGAGTGAGAAGAGTTGGCACGTTTTGATAAAGTACAACAAAGCGCTCACAGACCTTTTTGGTGTAGGTTTGTCGACTCAATTCAAGCATCCAAGCTGTACAATCACGGTGGATGTTCATGCCAAGGTAGAACTCAAAGCTTGGCATTAGTTTCACATTGACCTCCTTTGCCATGGCCGTTTCTGTGGCATTGATGAATGTGGCTGATGGGCCGATGATGAAGATGTCATCAACGAAGACCAGAATGAAACAGTCTGGTTTCTGTTTTGCTGACGGCATGTGGAGAAAAAACATTCGTTGTAGGCTGATGGATGGAAGCTGAGTGTCTCCAAAAGTCATTGGAGCTTCCTATATCACAGAATTGGACTTTGTTTGAGGTCGTGCAAAATCGTGAATGATTTGCACACTCACCCGCTGCCATCATCATAACCCTTTGGTTGCTTTATGAACATAGTCATGCCCATCTCCTCGTAGAGAAAAGCGTTCTTTGCGTCAAGCTACTGCACTTCATAATCCAACATTGCTGCGATGGCCAGCATGATGTGGGCTGTGGTGTACCGGAAGACGGGGGCATAAGTCTGAAGAAATCCTTTTTCCTCCACTCGTGAAAAACCCTTTGCCACTATTCGGGCTTTAAACTTGTGGATGCTGCCATCAGCTTTTGTCTTGATGTAGAAAACCCACTTGAATCTACCAGGTCTTGATCAAGGTGGTAGATGCATGACCTCCTATGTACCTTGGTCTATGAGGCTCCCATGTTATGGATCCAATGCTACTTTCCACTCAGTTGCATGCTCTCCACTCACAGCTTCTTTTACATTTCTTGGCTCTGGAGGTAGTTACTTGGTCGAGGTCAGGAGGGTAGAGAAGTGGGTAGTTGTGAAGTCTATGAGAACGTTTGTGTCCTCTTTGCACACCGAACATGCTGTGATGGCCATGATATGTTCTTCCTCCTCCTCCTTTGATCTCTGCTGCTCCAACTGCTGTTGCAAGAGGCGCGCAAAATGCCTGTTGTGGAATCCGCCTGGAGGATGATGTTGCCGCGTGGCTTGAAGACCATTATTCATAGGCACCACCTTGGGTTTGCCATCGGGTACTTCGACCAGCTGGTTATCTCAGGGGAAGCCTACCAGGTGGTCTCCATGGATGGGCACACGCGTGTCCACCGCCTCTTCATGCGCTACATCCAGATCTGCAAGGGTAAGCAAATCTGGATTTGAATCTTCTTCTTCAAGTGAATCATTCTAGGAGTTGTAGAAGGTTTGGAGGAAATAGAGAGCCGTCTTCTGCTTTTCTTCCCATGCTTGGCACGTTAGGTTCTAAGAAAAGAATGCATCGTGGCAGGCAATGATCCTCTATGAGTCCAATTTGTACAACTCCCGACCCTTCATGTTAGGACTTTGTCCAAGAAAACATCCCTTGGGTGGCTTGTCTGCCAGCTTCTTTCGGCGCTCCTTTGGCACATGAAAAAGTGCCATGCAGGTGACGTTAGGCTTGTCACCATGCCATGCCTGAAATGGCGTTATGTTGGGTAGCACTACATGTGGTACGCGAGTGCGCACCTAGACATCTTGTCTCAGCGCATAAGGCCACCAGCGATTACTGAGCTAAGCACCTAGAAGCATAGCCTTCAACGTCTCTTGCATTGTGCGGTTGGCTCTTTCAGCCACATTGTTTTGCTGCGGTATGTAGGCCGTTGAAAAATGCTGCACAATCCCCATGTCCTCCAAACGGGATATGAATTTCCCGCTTGTGTACTCTTTGGCATTGTTTGAGCGTAGGACTCAAAGCTAACCATTGCTTTGCCTCTCTACCATTGCCAGCCACTTGAAGAAGTAGATGGGAGCTTCATCCTGAGTGCGTAAATGATAGCTCCACACAAAACGTGTCACTTTGTTGACAAAAAGAAGAAAGCATCGGTGTCCTCCGTAGATGGTGGCAGCTGGTAGTGTCTGTGTGGACTAGCTTCAAATTCTGGCTGTCATCACACTTTGTGGCAAGAGGGAACATCTGTCGTGGAAGCTTTGCACGCACGCAGTCCTCACATGGCTGCATCTTCTCCTTGTTCCCATTATCCTTGATGTCAAGGCCGTTGAATTGCTCCTTCTTGTGCATTGACTCCACAAGCTTATTGCTTACGTGGCCCAATTTTTTGTGCCACATAGCAAGGTCTGCACAAGAGCCTTGGTGGAGACTTGCTTCTGTAAATGGCGATTGGAGTTTGTCAGACGCTGGTGCTTGGAAATCCGGCTCAATCATGCCGTGTGGTAGAAGGCGACCTTCCGCGAAGGTCTCGCCTTCACGTCTCTTCAAAGAAATGTGCTCTCTATTTCTAACAACGCATGCACCTCTCTTCATCAGCTGTCCTAGTGAGAAGAGGTTGACAACAATCTCAGGTATCTAGAGCACGTCTCCAAACTTGATTTGGGCCTCTTGGTACTTTGTTTCTGTCATTTTCCCCCTTCCCAGCACTGGAACTTGCTTGTTGTTGGCAACTGTGACAAANTTGGAAATCCGGCTCAATCATGCCGTGTGGTAGAAGGCGACCTTCCGCGAAGGTCTCGCCTTCACGTCTCTTCAAAGAAATGTGCTCTCTATTTCTAACGACGCGTGCACCTCTCTTCATCAGCTGCCCTAGTGAGAAGAGGTTGACAACAATCTCAGGTATCTAGAGCACGTCTCCAAACTTGATTTGGGCCTCTTGGTACTTTGTTTCTGTCATTTTCCCCCTTCCCAGCACTGGAACTTGCTTGTTGTTGGCAACTGTGACAAAGCCCTTGGAGTTCATGGAGGTAGGCCTTGTCAAAAGTGATTTGGGAGGTGCAGCCACTATTCAGGTACCACACGTACGTTGAGCAAACCAGCTCTTTGCTTTCCGTTTTTGACAGCTAAACCACGGACCACATGTAGTCATACTACTTGCATGTACCTCCCTCCTTTGGCTGCTTCTTTGACCCCTGCTCTTGCTTCTCGGCATGCTCCACTTTTTCATCACTCTTCTTCTCCCCTTTTCCTCCTGTGTTGCTGGCTTGCTTTGTCTGTCTTGCTTGCTCCTCATCCCATAGTTGCTTTCTGCAATACTTCTTCACGTGCCCTGGCCTGCCACAATAATGGCACTCATATGCAGGACGTGATCCTGGCCGCTGGTCATGCAAGCTTTGCTATCTTTCGTTTGGCTTGGACTGGGAGGAAGAGTGGTCTGAAGCCGACTTCATCAGCGCTTGGCTGTTTGGCAATGGCTGAGTGGAGCTGACCGCAGCACTAACACCTTAGTACGTTGTGTTGGTGAGAATGAGTTCCTTTTATTTTGCCGGCTGGCGGTCACGCTACTCAATGAGAAGCATCCTCGAAACATGTGCTTCAATCAGTTTTCTTTCATGCTTGAACTTAAGCACCTTTCGCACGTTGTCCCAGTCACCAGTCAGGCCGTTGAGAAGGAACGTCACAAAGACAGGTTCAGATACTGGTGCATCTACCACCACAAGCTGGTCACGTAGTGACTTTGCTTTGTTGATGTACGCCTCAATGCAGTCAAAGCTGTTAAGGCTGATGTGTGAAAGTTCTGAAAGGGGGTGGGATTTGAAGGTAGAGTTGCCAGAAATGTAGAGACTGAAAAGGTAGGACCATGCTTGCTTTGCAGACTCTGCCATGTCCTTAAACATCCAAATTGCTTGTTGAATGTGATTTCTTAACAGGTTTTCAAGCATTACGAATGCAGCTTGGTTGAAGTACTTGTACTCTGACACCACTTGTGGTGGTGATCCCAAGAGTGGAGGTTCGTAGTACCCAGTGTAGAACTTCCAAATGCCATGAATCTAGACCACTTGCTTAAATTTGTGTGCCCAATGAGGGAAGTTCTTTCCGCCAAATTGGTCAATCTTGACCTTATGCAGCTGCAAGGAAACTACTGCCGGTGGCACGGCATCCTCAAGTCCTTGGTATGCCTTGCCATGTGGAGGCACCTGGGCGCCTTGAACATGGCACTGCTGCTGTATTGCCAGATGAGCTTGGAATGGTGGCGCGGCTGGCGCCATAGCGGGTTGTACCATGTATGCTTGTTGTAGAGGTGCCTGTTGTGCTGGTTGAAACTGTGCCATGAGTTGCATCGCGGGAGTAGCTTGAGGCTGTTAAGCTGCAAAATGTGACTTCGTTCAATGCTTGATTGAGTTTCTTGTTCACATTATCGGCGGAGGATGGATATCCATGGATCCAAAAAAGATATCCGCGGTGGCGGGCAGGCCAACGGCAACAACAGTATGTGACATACAAGTTTTTCATGGGTTTTGAAACTGTTGTCAAAGGTGCGTGAAGGATTATGCCCTAGTGTCAGCGCCTCTTTCCAATCTCAACCCAAAAAAATTGCGAGTGGAAATGGGGAGACAGGGAACAAGAAGCTTTCATGTTTTCATGTGAAGGTATGACCTCGGTGCCAACCCTTTGATTGGCAGATTCAACGGTCGACCACATTTTGGCCATGGATAGCACGGATCATGCAATCAAAACCGTCCTCCTACAAGAAAATGGTGGAGGAGAACAACCCATTGTGTACATGCTGCGGAAGCTTGATGGGGTAGAACTCAACTATGCCGTTCAGGAGAAAGAAATGCTCACGGTTCTCCATGCCTTCAAAACCTGGCGCTGATAATTGGATTGCCGCAAATGTGTGGTTAGAACGGGCTACCACGCACTCAAGTACTTGAAAACGAAGCCCAATCTCAGCCAAAGGCAAACTCGATTGATGGAGTTCCTTGAGCCTAAATTCAACTACAAAATCGAGTATCGGCCCGAGAAGACAAACTCAGCGGACGCACCCGCCGGCCTGATCTCGCAGAGGACAATGCACTATAGATTCAAGCAGACCCGTACTTGGTGAAGTTATTTGCATGGAGCTACGAGGACCACGAGGCCTATTACACAACAAAGTTCCGCTTTGCAGGCTTCTATTGGTGCAGAGAAAAAAACAATGAATTCATCATCCCCAAAATTGAGGAGCTACGGTGCATGCTCCTAGAGGAATGCCATGACACCGTTCAAGGAGGCCACTTTGAAGCTGACAACACTCTAAAGAAGCTTGCAAAGCACTATTGGTGGGACAAAATGGGGGTTGAAGTCAAAAAATTCTGCAAAAACTACGACCTTTGTAAATGACACAAGAGTCAACGCACCAAAACCTCATGGTCTACTTCAACCACTACCAATACGAGAGAAACCGTGGATTGAAATCTTCATGGATTTTCTGACCAGTTTGCCTCTCACACCAGGGGATTTCGATGCTACGCTTGTAGTCGTTGACAGGTTCTCAAAGATGGCGCACTTCATTCTGACCACTACGGATGTGATCTCCAAAAGAGTAGCGCGGCTGTTCCTTGACCAAATCGTCCGAATGCATGGGGTTCCGCGATCAACCACGAGCAATCGCGATGCACGGTTCACCAGCTTATTTTGGCAAGATTGGATTCAACAATGTGGGAGTTGACTTCAACTTTCAACATCGTTCCATCCGCAAAGTGATGGAAAAACCAAGTAAACCAACAAAAAACTCAAGCAAGTTCTTCAAACTCTATGTGAACCTCACAGCAGGGACTGTGCAGTAAAGTTGCCAGTAGCCAAGTTTTTATACAATTCAGCTACATCTGCTACAACGGGGAAAACACCTTTCAAGGTGGTTTATGGAGGAGAACCAACCACCTTGATCGGTCTGCAGACCGAGAGCAACATCCCCGCTGTCCACACACATTGGGTAGAATTTTCTGCAAACTCGGAAGAAACTCGTCAAAATCTCATAAAGACCGAAGTAGCTATAAAGCAGCAAGCTGATAAACATTAGCAAACCGAGGAGTTCAAGATCAGCGGCAAAGTTTGTCAACTCTGCAACCGTCAAAATTTGTAAACAAAGCAATCCAGAACTTGAACTCAAGTGGCTAGGGCCTTTCAACATCTTGGAGATGCAAACTCCAGTCGTCGCAAAACTCCAACTACCCGACAACATGCAGATTCACCCGGTCTTCTACATCAGCAAACTTTGACATTACATCAATCCAACAGCAGATATTCCTGGATGTGTGGCACCTGCTCCGCCACCCATGATCAAAGACGATGACCACGAGTACGTAGTTGACAAAATCCTCTATCAATGCCAACGAGAATGCGACCATCAGTATCTAGTCAAATGGAAGAACTACGACATAGAACACAACAGCTGGGTTCTGTACAGCCTGCTCTTGGACATCAATCTTCTCATCAACGGCTACCGAGCCTGACTACAGCCACGCGGTGGTAACACACCGGGACGTTGCGGAGAGAAGTGGGGAAAGTGCTATTCCAATTTTGAGAGTGTGTGCTCTCTGAAGATTGAGTCTTGGTGTTGTGGAGAGCAAAATCGCAGCAAGAACATAGACTTGGAGATTGTCTGGAAGCTAGAGCTGGAAAACACAGGTTAACTAGACTGAACTGAGTACAGGGTATCTATACTCTCCGGCTGGCTAGCCCAGGCCTCAGCCTATTGCTTTTCTAGCTTGCTACAACAAGATACTTGTAGATGTACTCGGTGCCATACTTGAACCTGAAATCCGTATCCTACTTGCACATAGTGCCTTGTGCGAGAAGGCCTTGGCCATCGATCGTCCTGATCGATGGTCTATCTTGTATCTTGGCCAGCCACCTCTTTGGTCTCATATGACTCCCGGCGGTGGGTGCGTTCATCCTGTTGCGCACGCCACCGATGGTACTGCGACCGTCCCACAGTCACAGTCAACAGAATTGCTACCGATAATGACTGAGGCCGCTGTCGGGGTCGCCCGCCAAAACTTCCCCTCTGCGGGTTTCGTCGCCGCTACACTACTTGCCGAGAGGGTGAAATCCACCCTTGCGTGGCGTGTTCGGAACGCTATTGCACAATAACGAGCAAAACACGCCCCTGATGTGTGGAGCACGCCGTTCTCCATCGCTTGATTGCTCCTCCTCCTCACTCTGCACAACTGTGGTCAAGCGGAGGCAAGCTCGACCGCGAGAACAATCTTTGAAAAACAAAAAATGGCCCAGATGCCCCTAAAACTCGATCGAGGCCCCAAGTATGCGAGAAAAAGAAGGGCATCTCATTACACCAACGGCACACACAGGGCCCAAACCCAAAAGCGGCCTAATTGTTGCTCTGCCACTCCCAACTTACATTGCGACTTAGTCGCGGAAAACGTTTTCTGCGCTTAGAGGAAAGTCTCTGGAATACCCCAAAAATCTTGCGAGTTGACGACTATTTTTGGGATCACATTCGGAACTCGCGAGAACATAATCCTGACGTTCCTGGATGTCTGAATACTACGGAGGAGGTTCTTTCGAGCGACTTTGACAAACCTCGCAAACCCAAAATTTGGTCTAGAAGCCCTCCTGGAACCAACAAAAGACTTCTCGGGCCGACGAATCAAGATATGGCGTCGCGTCATGCAAACCGCCAAAAATCCTAACGGCTCAACCAAGCCTGATTCTCTTGCACCAGCAAGAGAATTATTATACACATTGCCAAGTTTTGGCACTTAGAACAATGAAGTACATTTTCCGCGTCTCAAAATACCCAACGAACCCCACTCTTGTGAAAAGTGACGTGCCCCGTTTTCAAGTGTGAACCAACGCACTTCCAACCAGTGTAACAATAGGACCCTTCCTTCTAATACTTGTTCCAAATTTGGCCAACATATCAAAAAAAAGTTTTTTCTTCCCTCCACCTTCCTTTGATGAGCTTGCAAATTTTTTCACATGACTGGCTTGGGTGAGACACCAAAGAGCTTCAATGTAGAATAAAGCTTGGCAAAAGGTACACGCCAACACAAAACATTTTACATGGATTTGACATCTTCCAACACCCTTAGTTGAGGTGATGAAAACTATGGGCTTGTTGTTCGTTCATGAGCACAATTGGGCCACGGTGAGACATATTGATGGACTTTGCGATGGGTTTTGCAGTTACATGTGATGGGTTTGAAATGATTCTCATTCAAATTCCATGTAACCCCAGGAATTAAACAGAGAAAGGAAATACACACTTCAAAGAGGTTCACAAAACAAAATCATGTTGATCATGAGAACCTACTACAAGATTTTTGCTACTTATTTGTTACATCCTCACGAATACTCAAGTTAAATTGAGGTGACATTTCACAACAATCAAAGAGGTAACAAGGTCAACATTAGTGAATGTTCACTCCTAAGCTGTGCTAATTTCAAGTGAAGAAATGAATGAAAGTTAAACCTCAAAAGGAAGAAACGAAAAACATCGATCATGAATGAGATACCAAGTTTTTCCCTCCACTGATGTTTCAAATGTCAGTATTCTTGAGATCATTTCTGAACAGCTGATGTTCTTTTGTGGCAGCATTGAACTATACAGAGTATCCTTCCACTTCTAAAGAGAAAGTGACATGAATTTGGTGGAAAGTTTTTTGGATGTAAGCAGGTTTGATATTGAAAGGTAAAAGAAATCCTTTCAAAGGAGGATTGATGTTTTTTTTCCATTGAAACATGATTAACTGTATTGGACAACCTCAGTATAGCATGCATTTCTGCGAAAAATCACAAATCAATGCATTCATGCTATACATTCTTTCATGAATTTAGTATTGGCCCCCGTTGATTCAGGAATCAACAATGGGCAGAGTACATGTAGTTTTGGTATTGTGAATATGGAATGAGAAGATGGTTACTGTGCAAAAATGAGTAAAATCCTACAAAAGTGGAGAGTCAATGGTAGCGATTGTACATTTGGACAGAAACAACAATCAAATAAAAGTTACATGAATTAATCATGTTGAAAAGACAAGGTAGCAATGTCTATTCAATTTTTTTTAGATACAAGTGCATGTTACTAGGGAAAAAACAAGAAATGAACAACATCAAGGTACATATATCTCAGAATGCATGAAGCAATGACACTGTTGTACGGGGCTTCCCCAAAAGAACATCAAAATACAGAAATCTGACATGAAAAACTCTGGTATGTCTCTCAAGTTTAGCATACAAAACACAAAGACATGAAATACTATTAATAAAGGTTGAAAATCCAGCACTGCACATAAGACAATGAATTGATTTCTATTTCAGCAAAAACAGCCTGACTATCTCTAACCCAAAAAAGAGTGAAAATTCATAGGAGAAGTATGATCCTATGGAATACACGAGTTCCTTAATTTGCATACATATCCCATTGTGAAATCATGTCCAGATACTCACAAAATTCTTCCAATGCATGTTGTTCAACTGCCCAAAAATGTTATACTTTGCTTCCGTTTTCAACCTTTTACCACATGGAAAACTACAAAAAGGAAAAAAAACCTATTGAAAATCAAAATAATATAGAAGAATTCTTTGTTTTGGAAATGTTCATTGAAGAGGCCCATGAAACTCAGAAAAATTCATGAACTCTCTACTGAGTTATGGGATCATCCAGTTTTTTTTTGTAGCATTAACCATGATGAATTCTTAAGAAATCCTCTTAAGCTCATATTGTGTTCTGAAATTTCATGTACAATCTGGAAACTTGGACAATTTTCACTCAAACACGTACTATGCTTGCAAAAATTCCAAGAATTCAATGTTTTCTAGATACTCTTCCACATCAAAACATCTATGTACGCACAATCCAATTCTTTTTCTGTGACTTACAAACCATTCAGTTTACTTTGCAATATGGATTCTCCTTTGGAAGTAAAACGTGAGCAAAACTCTTGTTCTGGTTACCACACACTTGCATTGAAAAATGAAATGAAACCGTTTATTGAAACTACTACAATTCAAGCTGACCGGTAGAACTAAGTTTTAGGCATATTGGCCAATTAGATATCTTGAACTTCTAACTCTATTCCAAGGGGATTTCAATGTTTTTTCATGTAAGGTATAGGATTTCTACCTTTTGGTTCCTAGATCTTGTGGCCCATTCACTCGCACAAATTTTCATCATGAATTCACTACTAAAAGGTTCCTATCAAAACATTTAAGAGCCTTTTGTTGCAATTGCAGAGATACAAGAAAAAAAACATGCTTCTTGATTTTTTCTATAATATTCTCTCAAGCATTTTCTGGGCATGTGTTTGGTTACGATTTGTGTTTTGTTGTGGATATAGAGAGACAAATGTGGGACGTCTACCTGGGTCCAACACGGGGCATTCCTTCTGCCTGATTCACTATTTCAAAGCAATTTTCATTTTGAAGCCTCGATTAAAGGAAAATCAAGTAAATGTGAGTGCAATGAAATTTATGTTGAAATTTGGTAACATTGTATAAATATTTTGTGAAAATTGCGTTCAAATAAAAACTCTAGTTTCATGGTTGACATTTCTTAGTAAACACATGGGCCTCCAATATTCTTTGTTCGTGTGATGACATCTCTAGCATGGTTTTTGAAATCTTCATGGAGTAAAAGAATATGAATTTGTGGGTAATTTTGGCTTANAAAGGTTCCTATCAAAACATTTAAGAGCCTTTTGTTGCAATTGCAGAGATACAAGAAAAAAAACATGCTTCTTGATTTTTTCTATAATATTCTCTCAAGCATTTTCTGGGCATGTGTTTGGTTACGATTTGTGTTTTGTTGTGGATATAGAGAGACAAATGTGGGACATCTACCTGGGTCCATCACGGGGCATTCCTTCTGCCTGATTCACTATTTCAAAGAAATTTTCATTTTGAAGCCTCGATTAAAGGAAAATCAAGTAAATGTAAGTGCAATGAAATTTATGTTGAAATTTGGTAACATTGTATAAATATTTTGTGAAAATTGCGTTCAAATAAAAACTCTAGTTTCATGGTTGACATTTCTTAGTAAACACATGGGCCTCCAATATTCTTTGTTCGTGTGATGACATCTCTAGCATGGTTTTTGAAATCTTCATGGAGTAAAAGAATATGAATTTGTGGGTAATTTTGGCTTAAAGATTCCATGAAGGAATCTCATTTTTTAAGCCAAAACATGGTTTTATGGATATAACTAGGTGCATTTCATAAGAATACAATCAGGCTCATAATTATGTCTGCAATGTTTTGCCATGTAATACGATTTTCTACTCATATTCAGGTATGAGGAATTCAAAATTAAAACACCACACTAGTAGACTAGATGTTAACATTTTGAAGCATCTGTAAAACATTTGACATTCAATGTGTGAAAATTCCATTTTTCAATCATCTCCTGAGATGCAAATGTAAACATTAACGGATAAAGAATACATTTCTTCCTTTCAGCATACCTCTTTCATTTGGTTTCAATATACCAATACCTTCTTTAACACACATATTTAACATCACTTTCACTTTTAACTCACTGATATGTGCATGTCAAACCCGGTTCAATTTCTTCATACATCTCTTTCCTTGCACACAATGTTTCAGAATGGATAATACTTCTTGAAAAATGCTAACAGATCGTTCAAAAGCTACATTTGAAACAAATAGATTAGAGACTTGATGGTTCATTATTTTAAAAGGGAATATACTTTTATTGTAGTGATGTTGTTATCATTCTAGTCAAACATAAACCCCGTACATGTCTTCCGCATGATTTTTCCTGAACATCTTATGAAACGTTCCACTTAATGATAGTTGTTTTTTATTCATTTTGGTGATCACGTGTGCAATAATCAGTTACGTTTAACATGTTAGGCAAGAATTATAAAGGATTGTAGAATGAATACATCTTCTATGAGTCAAAAATAGCATGTTTATTCATGTGAAAATTTTGAATACTTCTTCAAAGTAATCACATAAATGCTTTTCCTTTCCATGTTCCGTTTATGAAAACGTATACATGGGAAAAAGTTTTTTTTTTTAGCTTTGAGTTTTTTAAAAACATTTCATGAAAAACAGCCTAGTTTCATTAATTAATGACCATGTTATGAAATTAAGGTCTTATCATGTGTGAGAGTTTGTCCATAAAAACATCATTATGAAACATTTTCATTTAAATTTGAAAACTTTCATGTACTTTTATGCATGTTTATTATTATCATGGCAATTTTGAAACATTGTTAGCCCAAAGTAAAGATATGAGAAGATGAATGATCATGAAAATATGAGTTAAATGAGCAAGAAAATGTCTGGCATTTCATGTATCAAATCTGTTGTATACTTCAATTTTTTCAGGGAAGAGTGTAAAAACTTGTGACTTTATTCATCTTTGTAAAAACACAGCTTAGTTTATTCTTTGTTACATGTAGGGATTAACCAAAGAATTGCAATGTGTGTATACCCTGCCTAGCAATCTGAAGAATATAACTATCTTACCTAGCATTCGGAATAAAAAGGCTCCCCTACCCAGCATTCAGAAAATTAGGCTCCCTACCCAATAAAGACAAGAAAAAGCAGCAAGTGGACATTGCATGTGATGAAGGGTACAATAAAACCTTCCACAAACCCTCCCACAAAACATGGAAAACCCGAAATCAAACTAGAAAAATGTGTGAAAAAAGGCAAAGAGGTCATTGCTCAATCGCAATTCTTGCGTAAAAGGAAGAATCACGAGGGAGGTTGATTTGCCCCACCTTGCTTTTCTTGATCATCGGCGCATGGGGAAGCAAGTTGGCAGTCTAACATTTTTCTACACTGCTGGGTAAGGGTGAAATTTTTAAAGGCAGTGGGCATAGTGGCCCAGTTCCATCATAGACTGGGTAGAAGGCATAATTCATCCTCTTTGAATTTGTTTTGGATTTGACTTTCTTCTACTCATACTTTTGTTAACATATAGAAATGCTTCAGTAATTTGAATGGTTGAACAAGGTAGTAGGAGTGGGAGGACGGGGGAGAGATGACGGAGGAGGCAGGGGGAGGAGCAGTGGTGGGTGGATCGAGAGCTAAGACTAAGTTTGACACTAAGCTCCTCCCAAGGGCCGGGTGGCTCTCAATTCTGTGAGGGGAAACTTCGGGCCCTAGCTATGAGGCTGACTCAAGATCTCGGTGCTGTGAGGGGGGATGGGCTCTCGAGAGCTCTGAGGGTGAGGGCTCTTAAGAGATGAGAGGGAAATGAAGGCCAGGGGAGTTTGTGCAAGACATGGATGAAGAGGATAAACTAGTGATGTTTTTGTAAAGAACAAGCAAATGGAGCAAGCAAGCCTGACCCCTAGTGGGCCTCCTGCTCTTTCACGCGTGGTTTGCCACAAATTGTGGCAAACCACATAGAATCCATGCAATTCTTGCGGGCAAAAGCTGAGCGCAACCCAAGAAACATCCACACATCAAGACAAACATCTTGTAGGAAATTGTAACGTGCATGACCTAGTAGGATGAGCATACAACACAGGACTAAACTAGTCTCCATAACACAAGTAGAAACAAGTTTGTGCTCTTTTGAAACAAAAGCGCAAGCGATGGTGGATGCCCAAATCAGAAAGCTTGAGCACCACACCACAAGCCCCATAGGACCACTAGAAGCCACCGGTTGTACCACTAGGTGGAGATTCTGTACGGACACTAGTTACTTGCAGCATGCTGCTACCAAGATGGAGGCATAGTACACCAACAAAGGCATCCCACCAGGAGAATCCCTATGAAAGCACACAGCCAAAAGCACCCAGCCAGAAGCACCTGTCCAAAAGCGCCCATCCAAGAGCACAGCATCACAAGCATGCGACTGAAGCACCTCTCCGGGAGCACCCATCCAAAAGCACCCTGCCAAAAGCACCCAGGGGTAGCACCCCGTCAAGAGCGCCACACTACCTGGAGCACCAACCCAGAAGCACCCGATGAGGAATGGGGGCTCCATAGGATAGAGTTAAGGGCCTGCACCCAAACTCCCACAAGCACACAAAAACAAAGGTACACAAAGGAAACGAAAGGAGGGGGGAAGAGCGCAGGGATAGGATAGGGGAATGGACAAGGAAATTGGAGAAAATAGGCTGGTAGCAAATGGCAGCCAGGGCAAAAGAACATATTGGGGATGGAAACACAAAAACAAGAATCCCATGGAAGAGGAAGGAACACAAATGAAGCATACAAGCGATCATCAAGCGGAGGACCAAACAATGCACAGGAGGGAAAAGGGGGGGAAAAGAAGATCTTCAGTCCAACAAAGGTAGAGTATAAAGACCAAAAGTAGCAATAATCGAAGCAAAGGCAGGCTAGTGAAGAGCCTTTGTAAAGAAGGCTTCAAGCTGATGCTTGGCAAAATTGAGCCAAAGAAAGACATCCCCTAATGCGACAACAACGCGCAAATAGTGGTGATAAACTTATGTAAAGAGAGAAAGAGAGAGAGAAATAGAGAGAGAGTGAGAGAGATAGAGAGGATGAGGGAGGGAAAGAAAGAAAGTAAGAGAGTTGGAGAGA
>SZWC01002113.1:232456-246533 GCA_023375785.1 Penium margaritaceum | reverse complement strand
TGCCCCAAAGGAAGCCGACGGTGCTCAACGTTGACAACATGAGTGCCATCAGCCTGACCCAGAACCCGGTGCTGCACAGGAGGACCAAGCACATCGAGATCCGTCATCACTACGCGCGGGACTTGGTTGCGAAGGGAGATGCGGCTATTGTGCATTGTGGCACTAAGCGCATGCTCGCCGATACCATGACCAAGGCACAGCCCAAGGACAGGCACGACGCAAGCTGCATGGAGCTCGGTCTGCGCTGTGAACCTTAAAATGCTACAGGTTCCAAGGACAGGGCATCAAGGCTGCGGTGCAAGGGGGAGATTGTTGACATGGTGTGCCCCTTGCCATGAGTGCCGTTGATCGTACTCCCTGGTTCGACCACTAAGGAGTGGTCGAACACCTGATCTGACTTTAGATTTGGATTCCTTGGATTTTTCCATGCAAGATAGAGCTTTGAATCGCTCGATTTGAGTGAGTATTCAGAAAGTTAGCCTAGCCCGAAAAACGGGTGTTGGGTGGGTGGAATCTGGTACCCGCCATAGGTGGCGGGATATTCCACCACCAGGGATCCAAGTTCATTCCTAATGGCCTCCAAATGCACCTGGGGCATGAATGAGGTGACCATAAGGACCTCCTTGACCAGGGTGAACTTCTCCTTGACTTCTGGGCGAGGAAAGGCGCTTTGACGGGTCATCGTCGAAGCGCCTCCCGTTGCCTAGAGTGCAAGGCCTGGTGGGCGGCTCCACCAAGGGTTACTTCGACGGCCGTAGCAGGGGCTCTACTACTCCGTTTTGGGCGTGCTTGGATGCGTTGGAAAGCTTAGATCACAGGCTATAAGGATCTGATGTAATCTCACTATGCTAAGTAACAAAAACGTGTTTCGATTCAGATCTACTGAATGCGACGTGTTCTGCCTACTCCTATCCGTGATCCTTGTGCTCCACACTCTTCACCAAAGGTGTCAATTGGCTGCCCAAACTTTGGTAGCGTGCATCACTGAGAGCTAGGCATCCTTGAGGGTGCCTCCACACCCACTAGAGCCAACACATCCTCCTCCCCTGACTACGCCAGCGGCAAGATGCACCGCTCCCCGTTCTTCACGGTTGAGGCCACTACCTCTCATCCTCTTGACCTCGTCCATGCTGATGTCATGGGTCCATCGCCCCAAGACTTCCTTGGTGGCCTCGGGCGCTACGTCTTGTGCTTGACTGATGACTACTCCTGTGACCGCTGGGTCTTTGCCCTTCCCCACAAAATTGAAGTCACTGAAGTACTTGAGTCCTGGCTTCTGCAGGCCGAGCGTACCTTTCTCTAGCCCTTGCGCATTTTTCGTAGCGACCGCAACGGTGAGTTCTTTGGTCCCACCTCTCGCTTCCTTGAGTCCTGTGGTGTTAGGCTTGAGTCCTCTGCCCTTACACCCCCCAACAAAATGGTGTATCCAAACCTTGGAACCGCACACTTGGTGATGGTGTCTGCTCCCTCCTCTTTGCCTCCGGGCAGTCCCCTCTGTTTGCCTTTGAAGCTATGTCCTACATGACTTAGGTCTGGAATCGCGTCCCTCATGGCCGGCTTCCCCACTCTGTCACACCCTTTGAACGGTGGACAGGCCGTCGTGCTGAACCCCGCCTTGCTCGTGTCTGGGGGTGTCTTGCATCGGTGTGGGTCCTTGCGGACCAATGTGATGGTAAACTGTCTCCTCGTGGTTACCCGTGCGTCTTTCTGGGCATCTCCCCATTCTCCAAAGCATGGCGCTTCTGAGATCCCTCCAAGTGTCGTGTCCTGAAGTCCCTTGATGCGCTCTTCTTTGAACATCTTTTTGAGCGAACACCCCCCCCTTTGGCGGGTCCCTCTCTCCGCCCTCTCGGGGTGGAGGTGGTTGCCCTCTGGGCCTCCCCTTCTCCCCTCCGAACATCCCTCTCCCCCCTCTCTCGCGAAGAAGAGCACCTCCCTCCCGAGCTCCTCTCCCTCCTTGGGTTCTCCTCCCTCTGCCTCCATTGCTCCTTTGGACTCACCTTCGTCCATGTTGTCCCTTGACTCTTCTGACACTGTCTCACTTGAGCCCTCTGCTCCCTCACCCTCTGCCTCGTTCTCTACTCCTTCCCTTGGTGCCACGTCTGTGCTGCCACTGTCCTCTCAAAGCCCTTTCACCCCATTGACTCTCTTTCTCCTTCTGTGCAACCGCGTCCTGCTACCTCCTCTTCTATCCCACCAGCCTCACCCTACACTAGGAGTGGACATCTCTGGGCCCTTCCAACTCAGTCTCACCTCTTATCTCTGGCAACCCTGGTCTCCGTGCTCTCGGCCTTGCTACCTTTGCACTGTCTGCAGTGGCCTTTGTAATACACCCCAGTACCACACTTAGCTACTCTCTTGTCGAGCAAGAGTTTCACTAAGCTCTATCCTCGTCTGTAGCTGGATATGTTGCCTCATGCTTTGCTGGCGCGAGTCTTTCTCCTATTCCTCTCAAATCGTTGACTGTGTAGGGAGCCCACATGGATTTTGACTCCTCTTTGTGGGAGCAGGCCATGAAAGCCGACCTCGACGCATTGTATGAGTACGGTGTGTACGAGCTCGTCGACCTCCCACAGGGTCGCAAGGCAGTTGCTGCCAAGTGGGTGTACCGTCGCAAACTGAACCCTGATAACATACTTGAACGGTACAAGGCTTGCCTCACTGCAAAAGGATCCCTGGTGTTGACTTTGACGAGACCTTTGCCCCAGTTGGTCGCTACACCATAGCCAGGGCTCTTCTTAGCCTGGTCATTCAGCATGACTGGGAGCTTGAGCAGATGGTTGTCAACAATGCCTTCCTCCATGGAAAGTTTGACGAGGAAATCAAATGGTGCAGCCGGCTCGCTTCTTGGATGGAGCAAGCAGAGTGTGGCGCTTGCGCAAGGCTCTCTATGGCCTGAAACAGTCCCCATGCTGTTGGAACGAAGAGATCACAGCTACCCTTGAAAAAGGGGGGTACCGAAGGAGCGCTGTGGATCCCCCCTTATTCCTTAGTGCTCCCACCAAGCCACCTGTCGCCATCCTTGTTGTTGTGGATGATCTCCTCTCATTGCCTCTCCCGACGCTGCATTTGTTGTGGCTGCAAATGCTCTGCTTCAAGCGGCATACAAAATGAAGGACCTTGGTCCAGCTCGTGTCTTTTTGGGAATGGAGTTGGAGCGTGACCGTGGACGTCGCACCTTGCACGTTCACCAAGCTGCATATGTACGCAGCCTGGGGGATCACTTTGCCCCGCTTCTAGCATCAGTCCCCACAGCGTCCACACCCATGACACCCGCCGGCCAGTCCCTACTGAAGTCTCAGGAGCTGTCAAAGTTGGGGGAGACAGACGATGTGACTAACTACCTCCGAGTCATTGGCTCCTTGATCTACCTTGCAACGACCACGCGAGCGGATGTGGTGTTTGCTGTGAACTTCTTGTCCCAGTTCTCTCAGTGTCCTCGCAAGCCTCATCTCGAGGCAACATTACGGGTGGTGCGCTACGCCCTATCCACACCTCGTGTTGGATTGTATTTCCATGCACGATCCTTTGTTGTGGTGGACGGCTTCGTAGAAAGTGACTGGGAAAATGACTCCGACGCCCGCAGTCAAACAGGATACATCTTCCTGGTTGGTGGCACTACAGTCTCCTGGAAAAGTGGCAAACAAGGATGTGTTGCTCATAGCACCGCTGAGGCTGGGTATGTTGCTCTTGGTGCAGGCACGTGTAAGGTTGTGTGGTTGTGTCGTCTAATCCAACAGTTGAGTGTTCCCATCCATTGCATCACTCTTTGTTGTGACAACCAAAGCACAAAGGCTATTGCCAAAAATAGTGGAATGCATCACTCATGCACCAAACATATCAATGTGGAGCACCATTTTGTTCGTGAGTGTATTCCGATGGCATCATCTAGGTTGCTTGGGTGGATACATGATCTCAGAGAGCTGATTTTCTCACCAAGGGCCTCAGCTGAAATGTCTTCAAAAGTGCTGTTCACTCAGTTGGTTGTATCTTTCCGCATGATCCTGGTTGACTGGCTATGTCGTGCATCTAGTAATATTGTCTTGTGGTTTTTTCACGTGTATGGATTGCTTGTCTGCGGGTCATGGGTGAGTGTTGAAGTTCGTTGGCCACTCACAACTCTATGACCTCTTGTCTTCCACATTCTGCACACAAATGTATAGATTAAATGACCATGGCCTCACCTGGGGAAGCGTCAGGCGTGCTCGCTCTGATTGGAGCCTCTGATGTCATGAAGCTGCTGCTGGACCCAAGCGTGCCCTCTGGCACATATGTGACCATTGCATTACTCTCTATGATTATGTGTTGCGGTAGATGCTAGGGCTTGTACATTCTCACTGCTGTGCCCTGCATCATGTTTGCTCTTGCCTTGAGTGTTCTGGGGGAGCTGCACATTTCCCGGGTGATGATCCTTACGGGGCCACCGTGCCGGCTTTGGCCGTGCACTGGTAAGCAGCCGCCCTCGGATTCTTCCGAGTAAGCGGGCTCGACCCCTGGGTGGCGGCACTCGCCCACCCGAGCATGATGCTCGGTGTGGGTACATGCTCACCGGTGCTTAGCTTGCTTGCTCCCCTCACTCGTCTCTTGTCTTGGTTGAGCGCAAAGTTCTAAGGCAAGGTTGCCGCATCCATGGCATGTCCTGCGCCCAATTGCTCTCACCCGCCTCATCTCACATAGCTTAACAAGGAAACTACCTAGCAACTGCAATTTCACCTTTCTTCTTTTTCTTCTTCGTAATCCATCTACACATCGCGTAAAGCTTGTCCCTCTGTTTCTCCGGCCAACGACCGTGTGTGCAACGACTGGCTAAGTTAATCCCAGAAACGGCCTATGAGTTCAATGTTTACTGAAATTTTACATAATTTAGTGGGTTTGGACCAAAAGGTTTGGCCAAAACGAGTTCAAGCCATTAGTTCGGTAAAGAAATCAAGAAAAGACCAAAATTTAGATCATAGTTCACCACTGGTGTAATGTGTCCAAAAGTTTTGATCGCAACACCAAAAAAATGCACTGACAAATGAGGAATGCACCGCATGCATCGTAGGCCAATGAGGCCGGCCTCGGATTGCTCATGGTCCGTGGGTTGGATGCTCCTAGCCATAGGGGTGTTTTGGGTACTGTTCGTTGGTACCTGTGGATGTGAGCTATGTCCACAAGAAGTTTTGGCGAGCCTGCTTTACAAACACCAACGTCGCTATCTATTAGCGTCCTCAGTAACATGGACGTAAGATCAAGACATGAATGAATCAATTCTGACAATAGCGGGGCCCTCTAGGTAAGCGACATGGTCCATGGAATCAATTAGACATGTTCAAGGATGACATTTTCTATGGTCGAGTCTTTGAAATAGGCACCTGTCTTCGTTTTGATTCGAACTCGTTATTTTGCGTCAAAGTGAGTTGCAAACAATGCAACTTGGATGTTTTTTCCCAAAAAGAAAGGGAGATCAAGCGAGAACTCCCTTCTTTTGCTTTTGTTGTTTTCGTATACACAAACCCCAATCAAACCCTACTCCGAATTGCATTCGAGGTTTTAAGGTTGTAGATTTGCACGAGCTCTTCGCCCCGCGATAGCAGGGCTCTGCAGATCCCCTTTCAACATAAGGGGAGTCTCAAACTCACCTCAAAATTCAAACAAACTACCCCACACTAGTGTAACAAAGCCCTCCATTAAGGGTTTTGTGATGCTAGCACGGGGCGTTGCATATAATGTGTCATCCACGCATGGCATGAAATGGAAACTACACTAGAGCGCAATTTGGGGCAGTGGTGGTGTTGATGCAGCGTGCGAGCTTCCATGCTAGTTGCTTAGTCTGCTGCCCCCTCATCCTGCTGCTCTAGAGTCGAAGTCTGAGTGCTCTGGGTTTGTTACTCAGAAACGCGCGCGCCAGTGTCAGCGTAAAAAAGCAGCTGAAAACTGGAGTAACTGATTAGGAGTGAAGAATGAGCAACAATGGGAGACCCCTTCAAGTTCTAGCTCACCCCCAGTTGTGTAGAACTTGTTACTCAGCTAACCAGCCAATCAGAAAACAGTCCTAGACCTATTTTCTGGCAGGCAATGTTTTCTCGCTGAGCCTTGCCAGACGGCCGACAGCCCAAAACGTGGGTGTCGTCCGTTTTGCCTGAAAACTGGACCATACCAAAACACCAACGTTGCGAACGCAATCATGCAGTCATAATCAGCTAGAAAAATTGCAGCAAAGAATTATGGCTGCCTGAATCCAGGCAGTACCTACGATGGTCCATCGTAGGTACGCAAGCAGGGAAATTGAGAGCAACTCACGGACGCACATCGACTAAACTGATGGCCTTCATGAACAAGTCGCGCTTCAATGACTTGGTCAAGAAGTCAGCCAACTGCCGTGCGGTTTCAACCCACACAATGCTGATGTTGCCGTCATGCAATAACAAATGCACATAGTGATACTCAACGTTGATTTGCTTCATGCATGTGTGATACACGCCGTCATTGTCGACAATGGTCATGGGACTTTCATTGTCACAATGCAACGTGATGGATGGGACGGACTGACGCAACTTAGACAACAGACAACGCAACTACACACTCTTGCACACACCTGAGCAAAGGGCCACGTACTCTGCCTCAACAGTATTGCATGCAATATCCCTACTTGCCATTGCACCATGACACTGTTGTGCCACCCAAAAGAAAAATCCAGCCTGTGCGACTCTTACCATCTAGACTTCCATTCCAATTACTATCGGTGTAGCCCATCGTGACCATAGACGGTTGGCGGCGGAATACAAGACCTCGCCGAGGAGTTGAGACGACATAGTGCAATACTTGGATTGCGGCCTCGAAGTGGAGGTGACGCGGCTCCTGTGAAAATTGAGCCAAGAGGTTGACGACAAGCGCGATGTCTGGGTGCGTCGTCGTTGCTAGGAACATCAATGACCCGATGACTCGCAGGTACGTGGTCACGTCAACTGGCTCCCTCCCAACAGCTGGGTCAGGAATCTTCAGCTCCACCTGACCATTAGGTGACATGGGTGAAGATGTGCTCGCGACGAGGGGCAGGTCCTCGGCGAAGCGAGTGGATAGGGTCTGCACATAGGAAGCCTGGTGGACGTGTAGGATGCCGTGAGAGCGATCATGCTCGAACTCCATGCCCATGAAGACTCAGGCAGACCCCATTCATCTCGTAGGCGGTGTGCAGCATATCCTTGACACGCTAGATGGCAGCCATGTCAGGCGACGCAATGAGGAGATTTTTTACGTAGACCAGGACTGCGAAGAGGGTCTGGCCTCGCGGGCTGACAAATAGTGAGGGGTCAACGGTGCTGTGCTGGAGGCCGTCGCGGAGGAGCGTGCTACTGATCTCCTGGTTCTAGCATTGAGGCTACTGCTTCAGGCCGTGGAGGGCCTTCCGCAGTCGCCAGACTCTCCTAGTTCCGTCGTCGAAGCCTGGAGGCTACACCATGTAGAGCTCCTCACCTTCCAGTGAACCATGGAGGAAGGCATTGCTCACTTCCATCTGATGCAACTCCCACCCATGCTGGGCAACCAGGCTGGAGAGTGCCCGGCTCGTGGAGAATCAGCCATTTGGGGCAAAGATCTGGTCCGCATTGACCCCAAGGATCTGAGCAAATCCCTTGGCTGTGAGGCGGGCCTTGTACTTGTCCAAGGACCCGTTGGGCTTCCATTTGTGCCAAAAGACCCACTTGCCACCGATGGTCTTCCGACCTTGAGGGAGGACGACGAGGTCATACATGTGGTGCTGCTGAATAGTAGTGAGCTTGTCAGCGTAGGCAACATCCTAGTGTGCGGCCTCATGAGAGGCTCCAGCCTTGCGCGGGGTGGCTCGGTCTTCAGGGCGTGCTATGGAGCAGACTGAGAGAGCATGTGCGTCTCGAGCTCCATGTGGGATGCGTGCGAGTGCAGCCGTGACAGCATGTCGATGCTCATGATGAAGTATGGCATAGCCCAGTGCACAACCACGGTGAAGGTCTGCAATGATAGCTGAAGTGGTCAGGCCAAGGGCCTTGGTGCTAGGGTCCCAACTCACGACGATAGGAGTGGAAGAAACACGTGGAGCTATAGGGGTCCGGGATACCACTGGTCAAGGTGCTGCGATCTGCGCGCTCATTGACGGTCTGGGTCGGAGGCTGCTGCCTGGGCCACGAGTGTAGCGGGGCAGGGCAGGAGATTGCGTTGAGGCTGACGGGCTGACGAAGGCGTACGGGGTTGCGGGCCCAGAGGGACCAGCGGACGTGACTGGGGCCGCTGGCCCGGAGGGGCCAGAGGACGCGATTGGGGCCGCCGGCCCGGAGGGGCAGGTGGGCGCGACTGCGGCGGCTGGTCTGGAGGGACCAATGGACACAAGTGGGGCAGCTGGCCTGGAGAGACCAGTGGACACAACTGGGGCGGCTGGCCCGGAGGGACCAGTGGACGCGACTGGGGCGGCTGGTTCGGAGGGACCAGTGGACACGTCTCGGGCGGCTGGACTGGAGGGATCAGTGGACGTGATTGGGGCGGCTGGTCTGGAGGGACCAGTGGACGCAACTGGGGTTGCTGGCCTAGAGGGGCCAGCGAACACGACTGGGGCTGCCGGCCCAGAGGAGCCGGCTGGCGTGACTGCGCCACCTGGTCTTGAGGGACCAGTGGACGCAATTGGGGCAGCTGGCCCAGAGAGACCAGTGGACACAACTGGGGCGGCTGGCCCAGATGGATCAATGGACGCGATTGGGATGGCTAGTGGACGGGACAGGGGCTGCTGACTTGGAGGGGCGAAGTGATGTGCCACCCGGAAGCGGCAAGGTGGAAGACGGACTCACCACTCTCCCACGCAATGGGAGGGATATCGACGAGTCCAAGCGAACGAGATCGCACGGAAACAGCTCCTCAAAGAAGAGGGCATTGCGAGACTTGGCGATGCAGTGTCGGAAGGGATCCCAGAAGCGCCAAGCCTTAGACTGAAGAGAGACACCAAGAAAGGTGCAAGGACGCCCGCAAGGGGTGAGCTTGCCGCCTTACTACGGGGCAAGAAGCCACATAATGGCCACGAAGCCCTAGACGTGAGCCGGGCGGAGGACAGCTCGCTGACCACACCAGTGCTGGTATGGCGTGGACTGGCGAGGATGGGGTCCCTGAGGAATCCGGTTCCAGCCCCACGTCATGTAGGCCATGGCTTCAAAATAGAAGCCATCAAAGAGGTCAGACGCAACCTGCATGGTGCGGACGGCGTCAGCCATGGTACGGTTCCATCGTTCGGAGACGTTGTTCTGGGCAGGCGTGTAGGGCGCGTGTGTCTCGTGGTGGGTACCGCAGGAGGCGAGAAAAATCGTGGTCTTGCCCATGTACTGACCACCGCGATCGGAGCAAAAGCGGCGAAGAGATGGACCACACTTGCGCTCTGTACGGACAAGCTAGTCCTGAATGGAATGGGCGACATTGCTCCTTTGCCGAAGGCAGAAGACCCAGCCATAGCAAGAGTAGTCATCTGTGAGGGTGAGGACATAGCGGTCGTGCTCTCTGACAGACTCGGTAGGGAGAGGACCCATGACATCGGAATGGACCAGGTCTAGAGGGTAGGATGCACGGGAGGAGGACACACGGTGTGTGGACCGGTGCATCTTGCCCTGAGCGCAATCAATACACTCTGTGGGGCACAGGAGAGGGAAAGTCTCCAGGTCAAGACCCTTGGCCGGCTTGGTACGGAGGATGCTATCTACAATAGCAGAGTGGACGTGGCAAAGGTGGCGGTGCAAGAGGCGGGTGTGCCGTGGAGAGAGCATGCTGGTGATGAACACATGGCCTGTGGCGGCCGACGAGGAGGGGACGGAAGAAGAAGAGGACAGATGAGGTACGTGCCACACGTTTCCACGAGCGGTGGCATGTGGGACGACAAGACTGGACAAACACAAAGACACAGTGCCAACACCACGCAAGTGCACAACGTCCATGCTCATGCAGTCAAGAGCAGTAACGAACAGAAGGCTGAGCTCAAGGCTTGGGACAAAGAGGACATCGGTCAAGTAGATATCATCGGCAGGACCACGGAAACGAACAACGCCGACACCGCGGACAAGTAACACATGTCCAGAGCCCGTCCGGACCCCGGATACATCGCCAACAGGACCAAGCATAGTAAAGGCCTTGCGAGAGGTCTTCATGTGATGCGTGGCTCTAGAGTCGATGATCTAGGTCCCGGCAGGGTCCTGGACCGGTATTGCCAGATCACTGACAGTCACATGGCAGCAAGCGAGAGACACGAACGCGGTGGAAGGGGGCGCAAACTGAGACTGCCAATCATCAAGGCACTCAAAGTCGTCACGAAGGGGGGAAGAGGAGATCTCAAAATATGGCAAAACAGACAAGGAAGTAGGACATGACCGTAGCTCCAGCTCAATCATGCAGGGCAATGGGGATGAGCGGGAGGTGACACAACTCGCACTTCCCTGGGGGGAGGGCGAGGCGTGCCGAGCTCAAGCGCAATAAAGTGCTCTAGCTGACGCTCCTGCGTGGACGGCCCGGGAGTGTAGACTGAGTGCAGAGTGATGGTGTGTGAGCCTGGATTGAAGGAGGTCTGCACCAGTGAAGGGAACTAAGGCGCCAACGACTGCGGATGATACTACTGAGGAGCTGGCGTCGGCGGGACCAGTGTCGCGGTCGGAGGAGTGGAGCTGCTGGACGGGGTTGACGCATCAGGGACGGCGACAGCTACGGCGGCAGAGGCGAAACGACGCTCCCGCTGGTGATGCATGATGGTGATGACACGCGCCTTGTCCGTCGGCAGCGGGCACGTGTACCACCCATACCCTGGCTGGCCACAGTTGTGGCAGACCGAGCCACTGCCAGTCCTAGTCGACCGCTGCTGCTATTGCTGACCCTTGCCCTTCTTGCCCTGGTGCTTCTTCTTTCCCAGCGACGAGGAGCTAGCGGAGGTAGTGGCTTTGAGGGAAGCGACGGCCACGGAAGATACGGTAGGGGAGGGGAGGGCCTGTGTGCGCTGGAGATGGGACTCCATGTGAGCTTCCTCAATCCTGAGGAAGAGCTCATATGCCCAGGGCATGAGGGTGCCTTGGGCCGCCATGGTGGAGAGAACGTCCTGGTTTTTGTGGATGAATATGACCGCGTACGCACTGGTGGCACCGCGCTTGATGGTGAGGAGCGCGGCCAAAGGAGGTGGAGTAGAGGTGCCTAGGCGACGGAGGATGTCCTCAGCCCGCTACTAGTATGCGGTGACTGTCTCGGTCTCCCCCATGTGCAGGGAGTTGAACTCACGTAGCAGACAGCTGGTCTCAATGTTGTTGGACAGGCGATGGGGACGAGTGATGATGTGCCACGCGACTTCAGGGTCGAGGGTGCCGCCAGTGGTGAAGTTGCCAAGAAAAGGCTCGAGGGCCAGGCGGGAAGCCGGAGGAGCGACGGGGACAAGGGCGCATACGGCGCGACCGGCGTCATACAGTTAGTCGGCTTGGGTGGAGTCGTACGAGAGGGTGTAGTATGCCCACAGACCCTCACCCTGCACCCAGATGGAAGCTAAGCTCCCAACTCTGGAACTGCCCGCCGGTGTGAAGTAGCGGGGGCGGCGTCTCAAAGTCCTTTTGCCTATGGCCGGCGCCCAGAGTGGGACCAAGGACGGCAGTCACTGTTTGCTATCGGCGTTGTGTCTACTGTTCTGCCAGGTAATGCGTGGCGACACACACAACAGTGCTGGTGTGCCCAGGAGGAAAAAACAACGGAGGGGCATTGGTGGTAGTCTGTGAGGCCAATGGCTGTAGTGCTGCAAGCTGCTGCGTCAGGGCGGCGAGCAGTTGCTGAATGGCAGTAAGTGGGTCATAGGTACCGACAACGATGCCTGTGGGATGCTGCTTCTGCTGTTGCAACTGCTACTGCTACTACTATTGTTACTACGACAGCAATAGCTACTGTTGCTGCTGCTACTACTATTGTTATAGCTGCCTGCTGCTGCTGTTCTTGCTCATGCTGCTGTTGCTACTGATGCAGCTGTTGCAGCTGCTGTAAGAAGAAGGGAGGGGTACCCCCCCAAGGTTTCCCCCCAACGGCGGAGGACCCCTCCCCACCGGGGCTATTGGCCATAGGTTTTGGTCTCTTTATTTTTTTTTTATTTTTTTTTGTGTGCTACTGACGTCAGCACTGACGTCAGCCTAGGATGGCTGGTGTCAGGAGCTGCTACCGCGTTAGTTGCTATTGCTACTGCTATAGGGTTTCTTCCCCCCTTTCCTCGTTCTTCTTGGTTTTTTTGTTTTTTTTATGATGTCACTAGTGACATCAGTAGTGACGTCAGCGACTCGATGCAGATGTCAGTAGTGGCCGTTGTTGGGGCTGCTGCTACACAGTTGTAATGGCTACTGTTGTTGATGTCGCTGCTGTTGCTGTTGCTGCCGTTGTTGCTGCTTGTCAGAGTAGCTATTATTGCTGCTGCTACTACTGCTGTTGCTGTTGCTGCTATGGCTACTATGGTAGCAGCAACTGCAGCTATTGCTGCTGCTGCTGCGTGCTGCTTTGGCTGCTACTACTGTGGCTGTTGTTGTTGCTACTATTGCTGCTACTGTTGCTACTGTTGCTTCTGTTGCTGCAGTGGTTGTGGCGGTGGCCGCAGCCACGGCAGCGCTGCTGGCGAGATGGGGGATTTTTTTTTCCTTTGTTGTTTTCCCTTTCGCACGTCATAGGGAGCTCAGTGCTCGTTGCGAGCAGCAAGTCGAGAGCAACTAGCTCACTGCTTGCTGTTGCCTGCTCGCTGCTTTGTGCGAGCAGCGAGCTCGCTGCCAGCAGCTCCCTGCTCGCTGCGAGCAGTGAGCAGTAGGCAGCGGGCAGCAGCGGCTGCTGCTGGCCGTCGTTGCAGCCGCCGCTGCTAGCTGCTGCTAGCCGCTACCGGTTGCTGCTGCCGTCGGCTACTGCTGCTGTTGCTGGCTGCTGCCGCTACTGCTGCGGGCTGCTGCTCCTGTCGCCTGCTGCTGCGCATCGTTGTAGCTGGCTATTGCTGCCACTGCTTGCTGCTGCTGCAAGCTACTGCTGCTGCTGCCAGCTACTCTACCTGGATGACATTGTCGTGTGTGTCGTCGCCAGGAAGCGTTTGACGTGGCCTGCCGCTCACCTCCTTGCGTCCAGCGTGGGGTTAGTGCTGCCGGAAAAAAATCCGGCAGCATTTCCCCTTGCCCAGTGGCCGTGGGAAAATTCTGACGCTGCCACCAGGCAGGTTAATGCTGTCAGAAAATATCCGGCAGCATTTCCCCTGCACCAGCACGTATGGGGTCCCGCCAGCGTAGTCAGGCACCTATACGCCAGTCGTCTGCTGCTGCTGCTGCTAAGCTCTGGCTGTGATACCAAAATGGAAACTACACTAGTGCGCAGGTTGGAACAGTGGCGGTGTTGACGCAACGTGCGGGCTTCCATGCTAGTTGCTTAGTCTGTTGCCCCCTCTTGGTGCTGCTCTAGAGTCTAAGTCTGAGTGCTCTGGGTTTGTTGCTCAGAAGCGTGCGCGCCAATGTTAACATCAGAAAGCAGCTGAAAACTAAAAGTAACTGATTAGGAGTGAAGAGGGAGCAACAATGGGAGACCCCTTCAAGTTCTAACTCCCCCCAGCTGTGTAGAACTTGTTTCTCAGCGAGCCAGCCACTCAAAAAATACTCCTAGACCTTTTTTCTGGCAGGCAGCGTTTTCTTCGTGAGCCCTGCCAGACGGCCGGCAGCCCAAAACTTGGGCATCGTCCGTTTTGCCTGAAAACTAGACCATACTAAAACACCGATGTTGCAAACGCAGTCGTTCAGTCATAATCAGCTAGAAAAACAGCAACAAAGAGTTAGGGATGCCTTAATCGAGGCAGTACCTACGATGGTCCATGTGTTGTGCTCTGTGCCGTTCCTGTACAGTTTACTGTGACCACTCGGCCGTGTCCATACTCGTGCAGATCCCTGAGGCAGGCGGCCCTGGTGACACCGGCGTGACGACAGGCGGCGGACTATCCGTCTGGAGCTGACCGACCACTGTTCCAGAGCCCCAGATGTCGCCGGGACTCCTTGCTGTGCCTTCTACGTCTTGCAGGCGCCTTTCGGCGGACTGGGCATGAGGCCCATTTGCATGTTTTTGCATT
>SZWC01002113.1:164920-175719 GCA_023375785.1 Penium margaritaceum | reverse complement strand
GGAAGAGAGAGGGAGAGAAGGAGGATGGGGGGAGAGGGGCGGAGGAGGGGAAGCGAGGAGGGAGGGAGGGGGGAAGATGGGGGCCTACCTGGGGGCCAAGGCAAGGACGACGACAACGGCCGCGACGGCGTGAAGGACAGCAGGGCGAGGGCGGCTGAAGATCGCAACCCTAACCCCCAAGAGAGGGGGGTGGGGGGTTCTGCGAACTCGGCCACGTCAGCGGACCAAGCCGACGGAGCGAACGCGGAATCTGGAACAACGAAAGGAGGCCATGATCCTGGCCATGATGGGATCGGGTGGGGGGGGGTCCACTAACTCTGAAGCTCTGATGCCATGTTGAACATGATGGGTGTAGGGGAGGAGGAGGAGGAGGAGGAGGAGGAGGAGGTGGAGAGGAGACAACCGCGCAATAGAATCAATGGTGAAGTTGAGAAATTGAAGTGACGAAACAATGGTGAGCGAGAGACTAGATGGGCGAGACCATCTCACTCATCAACAATTCCGCTTAGAGGCGGACTTGAACTTGAGTGCTCAGATTTCCTAAAAATCTTCTTCATAGCTTCCGTCCTAATGACGGATCTCACTATTATCAAACCTACAATGTTTAACATGCATCTCATTGTGCACATGTATCGGTTCTACATGTGTATGGGGGAGTGTTGTGATGTGATGCATCTCCGTCCGTTGGTACAGCTTACTATGACCCCTCAATCATGTCCATGCTCATGCAGATCACTGATGCAGACCTAGCTGGCACTGGAGCACCGACGAGTAGTGGCTCCATCCACCACCAGCTGCCAAAAAGCGTCCACAGTGTCCGCGGTGCTTCTTGGGGTGCTTTTTAGTTGTTCTACAGTAGCTAGAGCTTTCTTGGTGGACTGACTCTTGAGATCAATTTTCATGTTTTGTATTGTGTATCCATTGATTGATACAAGACCTATGCACGTGACTAGCTGTGACGTCTAGATCAAGATTCTACACCTCTAGGCTCACACATTGTTGCGTTTGGATACATGTGTAGAGAGTTACAGCCAAAAAAGTGGTTTTGGGCCCGTTTGAGGACAAACACACAGTGTTGTGTACGTCACCCACGGTGCGCCGCGGCGGGTAACTATGTTTTGTGATTGATTGTTAGATGTCTTTTGTCTCTATACTGCTAAGCTATTAGAGCTTCTGATAATTTGCACATCTCCCTATTGCTAGGCTATTATTCCAAGCACATGTCTAACTGGGCCGTGTGGCCGCATCAGCAATAGCAAGGCTATGAAGCTTCCCAATAGCTTTTCATTTCTCACACGCCAAGATAACCCGATTGTGTGGTCCTAAGGGATGAGTTACCCAGCATCATCTAATCAACCACCTGTTCTAAGCATGCATGACTAAACCAACAACATCGACCAAGGCATATGTGGGTGCATGTCCCCTGCCATGTACGCATGGACCATGCACTATGAAATGATGCTGTCCTAGTATGGACAAGAAAATTTGATGCTGTGTCAAACACTTAGACTGAAGTGTGTGGCCTGATGTGCCCAGACTTAGCGCCCGAGGAGTGCTGGCTGCTCAGCTACAAAAGAGAACACCCAAACTAAAAAAATTAGTGCCAAAACTGCAGTTGGAAATGAGTAATGCCTTGGATATGAGTTGACAACCAAAATGAGATTTGGTGAGAGACCACTCCCACACAAAACTAGGTCCTCACCTTCGTGAGGCTTGTTACTCATTCTACAAACCAATGAAGAAAATGCACTATTTTCTAGCCTGTGGGGATTTCTCGGTGAGCCCTCCCAGAGGACAGACAGCCCCAAACCCGGGCGTCGTTTGTTTTTCATGAAAACTGCAGTGTACCAAAACAGTCACAGCGTGAACGCTGTCGTGCAGTCAAAATTAGATATAAAAATCACACAAGAGAGTTATGGCTGCCTAGGCCTAGGCAGACAATATGCTACAAGCATTCTTCCATGATTGTAAGTGGCATAGGCACCGGTGGCTGCTGTTGATGGAGCTGGGCACGCACTACTACCATGTGGGAGACTCCACATAAGGAGATGGCAGCCACGTCTCTCAAAATGGTACATCTCCTCCATCGCTGAGTTCCCACCGTCGGCAATGTCCAATGAGCATGTACACTAGCCAAGAGGTCACAACACAGTTTAGTGAGACAGTACACACACAAATAATAACACTCCCCTATGACCCATGGACACATGTGTACATACACTTGAAGAGATCATACATCGACAGTGCACAACACAAGTCACCTTCCACCATGGTCTCATGCCCCCATAGTCCAATAAGTGACACGAAGAGTGAGGGCATACATGAGCCAGAACAGGGTAAGGGAGCTCTCAGATGCAAGATAATACACTCACAGACGTAGACCAAGCAAAGTAACATCCATCTTGAACAATGCATGCTTTACGACCTCAATCAAGAGTCAGCCAATTGCCACACAATCCCGACCCACACTGCGGATGCTGTCCTCACGAACAAAGTGTGTATGTAGTGATACTCCACATTGATGTGCTTTGTGCACGCGTGATGAATGCCATTGTTTTCCGTAATTGCGATGGCACAATACAGTATGATGGGCAATGCACGATGATGAAACTCACAAAACAAACAACAAATCCACAAACCCTTGCATGCACCAATGCTCAATGCTACGTACTCCTCCTCTGCACTAATACATGCACCCATGCTTGCCACTACACCACAAGGGAGTTGTGCCACCAACAAGGAAGATGTATCCAATGTGGCTCTTACCATTTGTGCTTCCAGCCCAGTCACTATCCATGTAGCCCTTAACGACTATAGACGGCTGGTGGCAGAACGTCAATCTTCGACATTGGGTGGAGACAATGTATCGCACCGTGCAAATTGGTGCATCTAAGTGTAACTTATGTGGAGACTCAGAGAACAGAGACAATAGGTTTTTGACGAAGGCAATGTCTGGTGGTTTGGTGGTGGCAAGGAACATGAGTGACCTAATGACACGAAGAAAGGTAGTCACGTCGACATTTACACCAAGTGCGTTAGCATTAGAAGCTTTTAGCTTGATCTGGCTGTCTGGGGTTGCGGGAGTGGATGCATTAGGTACGGTGGCCAAGATGTTTGCAAAGCGCTCAGTCAAAGTCTCCATGTAGGCTGCCTCATGCACACGGATAATGCCATGGGCACGGTCGTGCTCAATCTCCATGCCCAAAAACACATGTGCAGGTCCAAGATTTCTCATCTTGTATGTGGACTATAGAAAATCCTTCACCTACTAGACAGCTGTGGGGTCAGGGGATGCGATGAGCAGATTTTTCAAATAGACCAGCACAATGATAAAGGTGGTGTCAACTGGGTTGAATAAGAGAGATGAATGTGCATTGCTGTGCATCAAGCCATCCTTCAACGGGGTGTTGTTGATCTCATTGTTTCAGCACTTGGGCGAGTGTTTGAGGCCATAGAGGGCCTTTGTAGTCACCAAACACGTCCCATCCTCAAAACCTGGGGAGTTGACCATATAGAGCTCCTCACTGACAACAGTGCCATGCAAGAAGGTGTTGCTCATGTCCATTAGGTGGATGCAACGAAATGCCCCTATTTTTCTGGCATACTCGGGGCCTTGTCCAAGTTTTGGGGGCACGTAGGCCTTTTTCTGTTTTCTCGGAAAACATGCGCGCGGTCGATCTCACATCCGCTCGACCGCGGATAGAAGGAGGAGGAGGGGGAGCAAGCGTGCGAGCGAGCGCCGGCATGGGGTTCACGCCGGCGCCAAGGGGCTGTTTTGTGCGAATCCCCACGCGCCGTTCCAGATACGCCACGTGAGGGTGGCTGCCGCCCCCTCGACGAAAAACGTGTGGGACACGCTATCCACCGAGGGGTTCTCTCCTGCGGGAGCTCCCAGCAACGCACACGGTCAACGGCGGCAGCAAACGCGGTGGCTACAACCGCGTGACATTTGCAGCACTCCCGATGGCGTGCGCAACAAGGTGACCGCACCCACCGCCGAGAGGCGTCGAGCCGACGCGGCGGTTCGCCGAGAGACAAGCCAGACTGTTGATCTGGACGATCAACGGCCGAGCACTCCTCGCACTAGGTATTAGGTGCAAGTAGAGCACCAGGTCCAGGTGCAAGTAAAGAACTGGAATCAGGAGGAAGTAGCTTGCTACAGGAAGGTAGGAGAGCAGTTTGCTAGGGCTAGAGTAGCCGGCCAGACAGTATAAATACCCTGTACTCTGTTCATTGTCATTAACCTGTATTTTCCAGCTCTGGTTTCGAGACTTCTCCAAGTCTAATCTTTCCGCTGCGATTGTGCTCTCCACACACCAAGGAGTAATCTCCAGAGAGCACCCACTCTCACAATGGAGCTCTGAACCATGTTGTACGATGAAGAGCACGCTACTGGTGGTGAAACGGCCAACTATTGCAAAAACTTGGTCTAAGTCCACTCCTGGTACCTGAGCAAAGCCTTTGGCGGTTAGCCGGGCTTTGGACTTGCCCAACGTGCCATCTAGTTTCCACTTGCGATGGAAAACACACTTTACCCCAATGACTTTACGACCTGGGGGCAAGTGGAACAGCTCGTACATAGCATGCACATCGATAGCAGTCAATTCCTCCTTATAAGAAGCATCCCACTTGGCAGCATCAAGTACATCCCTAGCCTCACAAAGGCTCTCTGGATCGGCTGTCTGTAGAGATGGCCTGGCTGTCAATACACAACTGATGCCAAGACCTACTGGAGCACGTGACAATGAGACAGATACAGCACGTCGATGCTCCTCAGAAATGAGGACATAACCTTGTACGGATCTACGAGGGAGATCCGCAATGACGACGGCAAGGGCAGTTAGACCCAGGGCCTTCGTCCCTGGATCCCAACTCACAAGAATATGAGAAGAGGGTGTTGGATGGAGGGTAGCAGCCGGAGGCGGCCGAACGATGGTAGGACACATGCCTCATGGAGGTACAAGGGTGTGTGGACCAAGACGACCATCAAGAGTGTGTGCGTATGTTGGACCAACACTAGAGGAGTGGATGTACCGGGGTCGAGGAGGCAAGGATACGACATGTCGCTTTACTAGAGTGACTGAAGTAGGAAACCTGCTTAACTGGTTGACAAAGGTAGGAACCAGAGTGAGTGCATCCGTCGCTTGGGTGGCGGAGTCCACGGCCGAGGAAGTGGGCTCAGTCACCTGGTCGGCACTGTCAGCGGCCAAAGAGGTGGACTCCGTCACCTGGCCGGCGGTGTCAACGACCAAAGAGGAGGACTGAGATGCATGGTCAGAACCCTGAGGAACTGACTCAGATGCAGACATTGGTACGGTGGGGATGTATGGTGTGTGTAGAGGCATATGTGACTCGGTGGGACCAGGGAATCTCAAAACTAATGGACAGGGAGTGACATCTTGCACTAGTGCAGAATCTCCCCCACGCTATGGTGGCGACCGGCCCGGAAGGATCCCGGCATGGAAAAAAGGGAGATCAGGTGACATAGGCTCTTCAAATAACAGAGTTTCACACGACTCAATAATGTGATGCCGGATAGGATCCCAGAACCTCCAAGCCTTTGACTGATGAGACACCCCAAGAAAGGTACACAGTTGACCATGAGGATCCGGCTTGTCATCTTACTACTCTTCTAGGAGCCAAACGTTGGTGACACAACCTCAAACGTGCACTGGACGAAGATCAATGTGTTGCATACACCAATACTGGAAGGGAGTGACAGGACAGGGCAATGGAATATGACGGACTGTTCAAAATCCAGGTCATGTACGAAATGGCCTTGAAGAAGAAGCCCTCGGATAGGCCGGACTCAATGCACATAGTGTAGACCGCATCAGCCAAGGTGCGGTTCAAGTACTCAGAGACACCTATGTGCTCCAGGGTGTATGGAGCAGACATCTCATGTATGATGCCATGTCTCTTGAGGAACTTATCTACCTTCCCCATGAACTCACCATCTCGGTCAGAACGGAAGTGACAAAGGGGAAGACCACACTCGAGCGCTGTGGCTAGGAGCCAATCATGAATTACAGATGTTGTGTCACTCTTCTACCAGAGGTAGAACACCCATCAAGAGCGGGATTAGTTAACAATGAGTGTAAGAACATAATGACCATGCTTTGCAACAGATGCGACAGGTATGGGACCCATGAGGTCATAATGGACCAGCTCAAGCGGATGGGACGCACAAGAAGAAGAGACAAGATAAGGTGACCAGTGAATCTTCTTGTGAGCATAGTAGATAAACTCGGTTTTGCAAGACAAATGAAAGGTAGCAAGATTGAGGCCAAGGGTAGGCTGTGTGTGAATCATGCTCAAAATGGCAGAGCTGTGTACATGGCAGAAGCGAAGGTGAAGGAGGTGAGTATGCTACGGAGACAGAGTGCTCTTGACAAACACATGCACCCCGTCCAAAGACAGGGGTGATGACACAGAAGACAAGAGTGGCGTACCACAAGTCATCACGAGACTTTGCACGCAACATCACATGACCAGACGGAAAAAAAGTGACCGTGTCGATTCCACAAGAGTGCAGAACATCCATGTTCATGCGATCCAGAGCAATGATGGACATTAAGTTGAGCTCAAGGCTAGGCATATACAACACATCAGTTAAGTAAAAATCACCAGGCGGACCCCGAAAAAGGACAACATCAATACCAAAAACAAGAAGTGCCTGATCGGACCTAGTACAAACACTCTAATCATTGCCAACCAGGCCAAGCATACTGAACACCTAACGGTATGATGTCATGTGGTACATAGCGTCGGAATCGATGATCTAGGTGCAATCANTGTATTGGCTCTGCCATAGGCATTGTGCCTTTTCGCATTGGCCGCATGACCACCTACACTAACACTGCCGCGGGATCAATGCCATGAAAATCTTTTGACAGAATTTCCCCTGCATCCAGAGCATTTTTAAGCCGCCACCATGCAAGTCTAACTCTACCGGGAAAATCCAGCAAAGTTTCCATGACACCGGTGAGTGTGGAGGTCCGCCAACATTGACTGGCATCTGTACGCCACTGCTACTGCTCCGTCTACTGCACCCGCTACCTGGCTCTGATACCAAGCTTGAAATAACGTTGTGCTAGTCTTAACAAGACTATTTTATGCTTCCTCACATGCTTGGACTGAAGTGTGTGACCTGCTGCGTGTTGTTGTTTTGCCCGTGCACTAAGTCACTGACTTATACTGTGACCTCTCAGCTGGTGTACATGCTTGTGTAGACTACAGACTGGATGGACGCTGATGCTGATGGGACACTATTTGGTAGAGTGGACGTGTTGCCATAAATCCAAGCATGTGGTTTTCCTCCTCCTTGCAGTTTTGACACAACATCCTCACACGGCCAGATCTAATGGCAGCAACCCTTGGCTGTCACGTCATCAGTTGTCATAGATAGCTCTCACGATCAGCGCAGTTGGCACCCTGGTTTGGGCAGCCATAACTCCGTGTACCTACTTTTCTTGCTAATTTTGACTGCACGACTGCGTTTGCAGCATGGTCATTTTGGTAGGGTCCAGTTTTCTTGCTGAACGGGCGACGCCCGGGTTTGGGGCCATCAGGTGTCTGGCATGCTCACCCAGGACATTTTGCCACACAGGTGAAAACTAGGATCTTCCTGATTGGCTGGTTTTCTGAGTAACAAGCCTCATAGAGCTGAGGTGAGGCTAGAACTAAGCAGAGTCTCAGTTAGTTGCTCATTCTTCATTCCTAATCAGCCATTCCTTCCTTACACCTGCAATTCTGGCGCTAATTCTNCCGAAAAAGGACAACATCAATACCAAAAACAAGAAGTGCCTGATCGGACCTAGTACAAACACTCTAATCATTGCCAACCAGGCCAAGCATACTGAACACCTAACGGTATGATGTCATGTGGTACATAGCGTCGGAATCGATGATCTAGGTGCAATCAGGATCGTGGATGGATGCCGCAACAATGCATTGAGTGACCTGATATGACGCAGGCAATGGGCGTTGCGCATGAAACTGAGATGCAAAGCATGTCTGCCAATCATCAAGTCATGCAACATCATCAAAGAGGGGAGAAAGAGCACAACAGTCATCCACCAGGACATTGCCGCAGAGAGCAGCCTCGATCTGACACTTGTCTGTGACCTCTTGACCAGCAGACATACAAATCATACTTCCCCAAGGCTGGCGAGGAGAAATATTAAGGCATTTCATAATGAACTACTCCAGCTCGTTCTTGTGAGTAGAGGGCTCGGGAGTCTAAAGGAAGTGTGGCATGGCCATGCCAGAGGGGGGAGTTGAGGTGTAGTTGAGCTGCAACAGTGGAGGTGACCATGTTGGATGTGAAGTCCATGCAGCAACAAGTCCGACTGAAGGCATGAAAGGAGTGGAGGATGTAGTTATGACTGCTGCAGTGCCGGTGGAAGAGACCGCTGCTCATGAAGTGGAGGAAGCGCCAATAGGAGAAGCTGTAGTAGTTCTAATGGTACCAAGGCGCCTCTCATGCTCACGACGCATGCGAGTGATGACGCAAGACTCGTCATTGGATAGAGGGCATGTTACCAGCCATGACCCGGCTGGCCACAGTTGCGGCAGACTAGAGAGCTGCTACAGGAGGAGCTGCTATCGGACGGTTGAAAGGTCTTACCCTTCCCCTTCTTACCTCATCCTCCCTTGCCATGGCCAGCATTACCCGTGGCTTTGGCGGCACCAGGGGTCCCAGTAAACAAAGACGTAGGAGAGGCAGAGCTGACTATTGCTAATGTCTCTCTGTCTCCATGTTACACACGAGTGTACTAAATCACCTCCTTCCATTCCAAGAACCGGGAATAAAACCAGGACATCAGAGTGCCTTGAGATGCCATGGCCTCCAAGATCTCAAGGTCAAAATTGACAAGGATCTTCGTGTAGTCGGCAGTTGCACCGTTCTTGATGGTGAGAAGAGCGACTAGCGGAGGTGGGCCGGCC
Organism: Penium margaritaceum; assembly: GCA_023375785.1. Lineage (NCBI taxonomy): Eukaryota > Viridiplantae > Streptophyta > Zygnematophyceae > Desmidiales > Peniaceae > Penium > Penium margaritaceum. Next base: position 166,770 of record SZWC01002113.1, on the reverse strand, counting down.
TTGCTGAGCCGACGGAGAGGATCTTGTGCGCGGCGCCAATAGGCGGTGACAGACTCTGAGTCACCCATCTTGAGGTTGCTGCAACTCCTTAGAAGGCGACTGACGAAGGCCTGGCCAAAAGGAAGGTAGGGGCATGTGAGGGTACTCTAGGCCTCACAAGAGTGAGGGTTGTTGCTGGCAGTAGGATCATCGATGAACGGCTCGAAGTTAGTGCAATCACTTTGTGGTGCAGCAAAGACAAGGGCCCTAGCTGTACGTCATGCATTGAACAACTGCTCCGGGATAGATGAGCCATGCTTCAGGGTGTAGTACGGCGAGAGACCCTCACCATGAGCTCACAGGTAAAACTATAGGTCCCAGAACGCAAACTCTCCAACCTCAAGGTGGGGTGGTGGTATCTCAAAAGCCTTTCTCATACAGTGAGTATTGGCTATAGTGCCTAGAGATGCCACAACACTGTAGATGGATTGATGTTTTTGCTGGTGGTGCTGCTGGGCTATAGTCTGGGCCGCGGCAAAGACTACAGGAGAATAATGGCCACAACAAACTTGCTAGACTTTGGTTTTCTGAATAGAATGTAAGGTGGCTAGGAATTTCCGCACATCATCAAATTTTTGCAGAAGATCGGAGACTGGGTCAGTCTGCGATGTTGCGCTAGCAAAGGTGGACTTCGTGACACTAGCGGTACCGAGTCTGTCATGGCAACGGATGGCGGACATTGCCACTTCTACTCTATTTATCACAGAGTGAACATAATTTTTTAAAGAAATGTAAGTGATTAATTTCATGGAAAAGCTCTTTCAAGGAGACAAAATGACGATTTTGTCTAAAAAATACCCAGTTCTTAGGTACCCCCTTCAGGAATTTACTGATATGTCCAGTTTTTCCTCTGGTTGGTGGCCGGCAGTCCGACGGAGCTACGTGAAAGCCTGCGCAGCTTTTTTGCAGCTTCCGTGGTGTCTACCATTGATGCCGTTGTTGTTGCTGCTTTCGTCGCGCGATGCTGTCACTGTCGCTCTTGTTGCATGCTGATGTTGTGATCACCACAAGCTGCTACAACAGTTGCTACAGTTGCTATTGCTGCTCCTACTCTTGCCACAACTACTGTTGTTGCCGCTGCTATTGTTAATGTTGTTTCCGTTGCTCTTTCTGTTGCTACAGCTGCTGTTGCTGCTTCCGTTGCTCCTGTTGCAGCAGTTTATGTTAAGCTATTGTAGCTGCTACTGCGCACTAGTCCAGCTGTCAGGCGGCTGCTGCTTCTGCTACTGCTGTAACAGCTGCTGTCCGGCTGCTGCTATTGCTAATGCTGCTGCCTCGCTCATGTTGCTGCTCTTACTACTGCCTTACTACTGCTGCTCCTGCTGCATGGCAGGCAGTGAGCGAGCGGGAGTGGGAGTCCGGCTTTTTTTTCTTTCTTTCTTCTTGAATCTTCGGTTTCAAGATGTAGTGGGGCTGACTTCAGAGCTGTTGATGTGGCTATACCTGGGAGATGGTGTATGCCAGGAAACAATAGTATGCAGGGTACAGAGAGGATGTAGAGAAAGGTAAAAGGGGAAGCACTGGGGACACTTTCCTGCTGCTTGGTGGTTCCGTCGCCACGTGTATTGGCTCTGCCATAGGCATTGTGCCTTTTCGCATTGGCCGCATGACCACCTACACTAACACTGCCGCGGGATCAATGCCATGAAAATCTTTTGACAGAATTTCCCCTGCATCCAGAGCATTTTTAAGCCGCCACCATGCAAGTCTAACTCTACCGGGAAAATCCAGCAAAGTTTCCATGACACCGGTGAGTGTGGAGGTCCGCCAACATTGACTGGCATCTGTACGCCACTGCTACTGCTCCGTCT
>SZWC01002113.1:147522-164239 GCA_023375785.1 Penium margaritaceum | reverse complement strand
TTCCTGATTGGCTGGTTTTCTGAGTAACAAGCCTCATAGAGCTGAGGTGAGGCTAGAACTAAGCAGAGTCTCAGTTAGTTGCTCATTCTTCATTCCTAATCAGCCATTCCTTCCTTACACCTGCAATTCTGGCGCTAATTCTAGCGCATGCACTTCTGAGCAACAAACCAGAGCTCTCAAACTTGGACTCTAGTGCAGCAAACAAAGGGGGCAGCAAAAATACTGTCGCCCAGCATTAGCGACAGTGGAAATCAACGAGCGTGCGTTCCCGCACGCTGCATCAACAATGCCGCTGCCTCAACCTGCGCACTAGAAAGGTTCCCTTTGGTATCAGAGCCATAACGCAGCAGACGTAGTAGCAGCAATGGCATACAGGTTCTTCACTTCACTTGCGGATCTCCCATACGTGCCAGTGCAGGGGAAATGCTGTCGGATTTCTCCGGCAGCAGTAAACTGCCTTGTGGCGGCGTCAGAATATTTTCCTCAAACACTATGCCAGGGGAAACTAGGCCGGATTGTTTCTGGCAGCTCTGACCCCCACCTGTGACGTAGTGAGGTGAGCGGCCAACGCAGCGACGTCAAACAACCTGCTAGCGACGACGCACCTGGCGACGGCAACCAGAGGAGTGAGTGACTCACAGCAGTATCCGTCGTAGTAGCAGCAGCACCGACGGCGGTAGCAGCCGTAGCAACAGTAGTAGGAGCAGCACCAGCAGCGGCAACAGTGGTAGCGGCAGTAGCGACATCGATTGCAGCAGTGCCAGCGGTAGCGACGACAATAGCGGCAGTAGCAGCGGTAGTAGATGCAGCATCAGCCACGGCCACAGTAGCATCAGACGCAATTGTAGCTAGGTAGCAGCAGCCAGTGTCGCGACTGTTGCAACAGCATCCAAAGTAGTACTGTGGCCACACGCTACTGTTGTGTAGCATTGTGGTCGCAGCCACAACAGTAGCAGCAATAGCTGTGGAAGCAACTGCAGCAGTAGTAATAGTGGTAGCAGTAGCGACTATAGTAACAACAACAGCAGCCACGACAGCGGCAGCAGTAACGGCAGCAACTACACTAGCTATAGGAACAGCGACAACAATGGCAGTGACAGAAGCAGCAAGAGCAGCAACGCAAGTGACAACGGCGGCAACAATGGTATTTGCCACAGCATCAGCCCTGGCCTCAGCAGTAGCTACAGCAGCTGTAGCTACGCTACTGCGGTTATAGCTGTGCAGCAGTAGCTTCTGCTGCAAGTGTTGCCGTAGTGGCGGTGGCAGCCCCACCACCGCCCCTGAGCCCATGACCTGCATGGCCTAGGGCTCAACCCACCACCAAGAAGAATACAAGAAAACCAAAACAAAGGTTAGCAAATACTAGAGGTCAAAATGTGAAAGGGGGTTCCCTTCCCTTCTGCTGTTGCCGCTAACGCGACAGTGCCACTACCTCTACTATCAACCCACCAATGTCAGCAACACTGGAAACTCTGCCAAAAGCCGCTATCACAGTAGTAGCAGTAGCGGCTGCAACAACAACAACGTTAGCATCCACAACAGGAGAGGCAGCCGCAACAGCAACAGCAGCGGCACCAGTAGTAGTACAAGCACTAGCCGCCATAGCAACTACAGCATAGGCAATCGCAATAGGAGCTAAAGTAGCAGGATTAGCAGAACCAACAACAATGCCATGCAAAAACGATGCCGGCAGCACTTAGGGCAGCTCTGCAAACCCCCCGCTAAGGGCCCCATAGCGGACTTGCAGTGCCAGGTCGATCAGTTGCGCCAGATGCTTTCCGCGACCAGCACCAGCCAGAATATCCTCCCCGGACAACCTAGTTTGGCTCTGACTGTGATAGCGTAAACAGTAGCGCAACAGCAGATGCAGAAGCGAGAGTTGACGGTCACCAGTGTTCTAGGGTCCAAAGAAGGTATGGCCGGCCCCTCTCGGCGCAAGGACTTTGAGTCCCCGCCACCAGTTTTTGACTGAGATGAGCAGTTCCCCTCCTCGCAACTCCTCCACCGCATCTGGACACATGAAGAGAGTCTGTGGTTGTACTACACTCTCCCACATGACAACACCATCTGGAGCAGGTGCTTGAGGTTGGAAATGCAGTCCGCGCACTTATCCTCGCGGCACCGGATGCTGTCCGCATTGCCCTGGAGCCATTCCTCGGTGATGTCGCTAAGGGCACCCGTCCTGACCCTTGGTGAGATTGGGACACGCTAACACATTCTCATTGTGCGTCCGGCCAGGCAGCTGATAGCCACCTCCTAAAGGACTTTAACTGCTTTTGCATGAATGATTCAGAGTAATTCACTACCTACTGGCACCACACGCAAGATCTCATGCTCCGGATCAAGACAGCCGCACCTCCCCCACTTGCCGCCCTCCTCACCATCAAGAGTGGTGCCACCTCGGAGTTCGCTGACATCCTTGTCCCATACGGCATGCCCATGCTCAAGGCGTTGGTGGCCCAGGGCACTCTTATGTCCTGGGCATAGGATCTTTTCCTCCGTGTCATGGAGACACTCAGCGACACACAACTTCAATGCGATGGCTCCTCCGCGATCGTAGCCACCATCTACAACGGGTCCTCTGCCCCTTCTCATGGCACTCCCTCCTCGGTAGCATCCAGGGCAAGGGAAGGAGGGGCAAGAAGGGCAAGGACAAAGAGCAGCATTCTTCCTCCAACGGCAACATCTTGACGTGCCGCAACTGTGGCCAGGCGGGACACGAATGGTACACGTTCCCCATCCCTGCTGATGAGGCCCGCGTTGTCACCGCCATGCATCGTGAGCGTGATCGCTGCCTTGGCACCTCCGTTGGTGCCACGGGCACTTTGTTCTCTCTTAAAAAAACTATAGCCACTACCTACTACACGATGTTCCCTTCCTTCTTGAAGCTGGCTCCTCAGCCTCGACTGCAGCTTTCGCCGCCTCTCCTCCACCGGTAACAACAATAGCAATATGCTCCATCGCAACCACACCCATACATACCATCACACCCACTATTCTACCCCCAGCCTCATCCACAGTGGAGCTCGTATCCCCCTTCCAGAGCCGCGACCTCGTAGTGCATGGCACCCGTCGACTACACCGCTTGGATCCGCCAGCTATAGAGCTTCATCACCACGCAACTCGACATCGTACATCCTCTCCAGTGAAGTACGATATATATGACTGCTAGCCGAGAGGTTTTCCACTGCTAGACGGAGACCGACCTCTGAGGGAAATCTTGGAGAAGCCGCATGTTGCTCTTCGAAGCCGTCTTGGGATGACATCGCGTGGTTGGATCACTGGCATGATTATTTTGTATCCTCTCTCATACTACCCTTGTCCTCTTTTGTCACTCGTTGTAACATCACGGCCTCTGTCCGCGATCCTGATGGCACCTGGATCATCCCATCTAGTGCCATGCATCACATGACGTCCTGTCGACAGGTGTTCACCATGCTTGGTCTCGTTGGCAATGTTCATAGTGTCCGGACGGGGTCCAGGAAAATCTTGCCGGTACGTGGTGTTGGCATCGTTCGCTTCCGTGGTCCATCCGGCGACGTCTTTGTGATCGATGTGCTATATGTGCCTACTTTGGAACTCAGCCTCCTTTCCATCACGACTCTTGAATGCATGAGCATGGACTTCCAACACTCCTGTGGCATAGGCACTGTCTCCCTCCGCCCGTCCAATCAGGCCATGTTCTGTACTGTGTCCTGAAAATCTCTGGCACGTCATATGTCTGCCTTCATCCATGTCCCCTCACCCGTCTTACACTGCCCATGTGTTTGCCACTGGTATTCCCTCCACCCAGCACGATCACATTCTCCATCGTCGCCTTTACCACATGCACTCTGATATTGTCCACAGCATGCTCCGCACCCAACTAGCACTCGGACATGATCCTTCTATCCTCCAGTGGCCTGGCCACACCGAGTACATTGACTGCACCCAAGGCAAGATGCACCGATCCTCCTTTTTTGGTATTACTTGTTTGTCCAATGCCTTGCGCTTCTGGGACCCGGTCCGGCATCGCATCGTTGAGTCTTGCTATGCCCTTTTTGGTTAGGACATCTTCCCTCATGACCTCCCTTTCATCCGGTCTACAGCCTCTCTAATACTGTCGTTGTCTTCTCGTGGGGGGGATACTTGTCGCTCCGCCACTCCGGCCCCAGATGCGCAGGTCGGTCTGCCTACATCCACAACCCCGGCAACGGATGGCACGGATGTTCCTCCGTCACCGTCCACCTTGCCGACCAGTTCCTCTGCCGGCAATGTCACACACACGTGAAAAAGAGAGTCCTCAGCTGACCCCCCGGCTGATCCCACAGGAAACCGGACCTCGGCCCCTCCTCCGGCCTCCAATGCACCCGCGCCCATGGATCCTTCCGTGTCTAGCAATACCCCAGAATCTTAGCCCGTGCTTATCTCCGCCTTGCCACCTCGTCCTCGCGGAGCTCTGGCTGCCGTCACTGGCACCCGGTGTACCAGGCCTGCATCTGTGCTCCCGGTGGCATCCTACGGCCTCGGAAGCCGGCGCCTCGCCTGGGTCCTTGCACCAAGGCCCCTCGTCTAGCCTCCAGGTTACCCATGGAAACACCTCCCTTCCCTCACACTTTTGTGAGCAGTGAGCCTAGAACCAAGGTCCTTGGCCTGATGGCCCTTGGCCTTGTTGCTCAGGACGTACACCCAGGCTCGGCCCTGGAGAACACTCATCTCCCAGGAGCATCGTCATGGGGTCTCCGCCACCCTGGCCTGGGCACCAGTAGGACTTTGCGTCACCTGTGTGGCATGGCACTTGACCCACAGAGCCTATGCAAGGTCTATGCTACTCCCAACACAGACCAATGGGAGGCTTCCTCTTGGGAGGAGCTTGCTGCCATCAACAAGCACGCAGCGTACGAGCTCGTGGAGCTTCTCCTTGGCCGCAAGGCCATTAGGGCGAATTGGGTTTTCTGCAAAAATTCCAGGCCAATTGGCATTCTGGAGAAGTACAAGGTCCGGCTCACTGCTAAGGGCTCCTCTCAGGTAACTGAAGTTGACTACAACAAGATCTTTACTCCAATTGGTCATTTCACCATCATCCACGTTCTCTTCAGCCAAGTCACACGGCATGGTTGGGAGCTCCACGAATGGATGTGAGCATTGCCTTTCTCCATGGTGCTCTTGATGGTGAAGAGCTCTACATGTTCTAGCCCTCTTGCTTTGAGGACAGGACCGGCCGAGTGAAGCAACTGCTGAAGGCCCTTTACGGTCTCAATAATTCTCCTCGGTGTTGGAACAATGAGATCAGCCGTACCCTTGTGAAGGTCCAATTTGTATGTAGCACTGCAGATCCGACACTCTTCATCAATCCTCTAGGGACTCCCCTTGCTGTGATCCTTGTCTATGTGAACCACCTACTCATCGCATCTCACGACCTTGCTGCTGTTGAGCGGGTGAAGGAGTTACTGAAGGCGACCTACAAGATAAAGGATCTCAGGGCCGCGTAGGTGTTTCTTGGCATGGAGATTGGGTGCGATCTTGCGCACGGCATCGTGTGGGTACACCAGGTAGCGTACATTTAGACTCTAGCCGACCGCTTTGTCAATCTCCTGATGAATTTCCCCAGCGCCTCCACCCGGATGACCCTAGACGGGCAAGCAAAGTTGAAGGCCACTAACGCCAGCATCTTGGGTATAGCGGTGGACATCACGGCATTGCTCCACGTCATCGGGTCCCTCATGTTTCTTGGCACCACCACACGTGCCGACATTGCCTTTGCCGTGAATGTTCACACCCAGTTCTCACAAGTCCCACACCAATATGACCTTGACGCAGTGGTCCGCATGTTGTGCTATGTGGTCTCCACCCCACGTGAAGGCCTCAAATTCCGATGTCAACTGCCTCTAGTAGCTGTGGGATATAGTGATAACAACTAGGGATGGAGCCCAAATGGGAAGAGCCGCACTCGTTGGATCCTTCTTATCAAGGACACGGCAGTGTCATTACAGCGGGAAGCAAGGGTATGTCTCACATTACACGACAGAGGCAGAGTACATAGCTTTGGACGTTGGTGCATGTGATAGTTTGTGGTTGCGTGGCTTGCTGGGTGAGTTGCGTCGACCCGTGTCGTCTATTACCCTGCAGCGTGACAACGAGAGTGCTGATGTGATTGCCGACAATGATGGTGTCCACCATCCACGCACAAAGCACATCAATGTTGAGTATCACTATGTGCGTAATTTCTTACATGAGGATAACATTCACATCATCATGGACGAGACTGTGAAACAGTTGGCTGACTTCCTCACCAAGGCACTGAAGCGCAAATTGTTCAAGAAAGTTGTGATTATGGTCAGCTTGCTTCTCTAAATGCATGTGGTGTGACTCCTCTGCTTGCGTGTGTTTCCATCGCCTATCCTCGTTGCACATGTGGTCTACCTTTGTTTGCTCTTGTACTGATTGTTGGAACGTGGAGCATGGAGGAGCATCACGTTTACACGTTCATGCACACTGGCGCCTTTGGATCATGAGGGAGTGTTGTTGCTTTACCCGTGTACTGGCTCACTGAATTGTATTGTGACCTCTTGGCTGGTGTACATGCTCGTGTAGATGACTAAATGGATGGACGCTGAAGATAGAATTTATGAGGGCATGGATGTCGATGCAAAAACTGTCATGAGCTCTGTGTGTGAGAGTCAGACACTGAAAGCCAAATCTGGCTAAGTCTGAAATGCATTAAGAACAAGGAGAAATTTCAATGAGCCCTACTGAGAGCTTATGTATTGGGGAATGGCGGCTAGCCCACCAAGCCACATCATCTCTGTTGCACTATAAGGCACGTTCAGGGAATACACGTGTCACAGAACATGAAACCACACAACTGTGGTCTCCCGAGGCACCGGAACAGTCAACCGTGTGCCCGGGTCTCAACCGACAAGAAAATATGCAATACATCCCACACACGCCTAGACTCTACGGTGACACACAGGCATTACCGGCTAGCCAGGCTAGGCAAGTTTAGGCATCCCGAGACATCATAACACATCACCGGACGTCCGGGTCTCAGCCACATGCAAGCTATACACGTCTGAAAAAAGTCAACAAGGGCTCCACCGACTAGTTCTGGGTCTTTCGGGGCACTGCCACAGACCACCAAGTGCCCGGGTCTTAAACACCAAGTGTCCAGTGAGTACAACACGCTTTTCAAATCTTGGAAGCAACACTGATACTATCGGGTCTCCTCATCGCATCAGTACAGTTCAGCTGGTATACGGGTGTCGACCCACCGAGAAAAGTCTCCTCCATCTTGAAAAACCAACCAGGCTGCCGGAACACATCGGTCGCGTTTCGCCGACACTGTCGTAGCTGTTGGAGAAGTCTCAGGGTGCTTTGGAAGTACGGCATGCCGTCTCGCTCTCCTCTACCATGTACCACCAACGTAGGGTATTTGGGAAATCCATTTCCGTCGCTCATGACAGGTGGAAGCCACATAAAACAACACTCCCCCTGGCTGACATGGCCGACTACTCAACAACAAGTGAGCCAAGACGTGGAATGATGGCTCATGCAAAACCACGGAGAGCATCAATGAACCTCACTCATACGCCGGCTCCTCCTCCAAGCACAAAGGTTATTCTCGCATTCACCGAGAGCACAATGAAGGCCACAAGGTCTCCTCATGGCATTGATACAACCCACCAAGTGTCGAGGTCTTGACCATACAAGGAATCTCACACGTGAACACAAACTAGCACAAAGCGCATCATGCACAGGCCAAAAAGCAAGAGGATCTCCTTGTGGCTCTGGTACAACCTACCAAGTGTCTGAGTCTCAACCAGCGGAGTTCTACGGTCCACATGCAATCACATGCATATGGTATGCGCACGCGCGTGACAAGAGTCACACGCCAGCTGCTGTGGCACACTCGAGGCAGAACAAAGACCCCTCGTCATGCATCAGTCGTAACTTCGTAACTGGTCAAAATCCACACAACACTCCTCCCAGGCAGAGGAACCTGACGCTGATGCTCTAAATTGAGGTAGTGATGTCGTGCCAAAACTGATGCCAAAAACAACTGCTCACTCCGACAAACGCTGACATGGATAACTCCTCTCTCTGCGATCCAGGGAGAGTAACGTGTCGTCACTACATCATGTTGAGACTGCTCCTCCTATCATGCACAAGCCTGATGTCATCAAAAGGATGGAGCTCCGGTTGCTGCCACATTCACCGTCTCTACACCTCACAGCGCATGCCAATGCTCGTGAGACATCTACAAGTCCCAACCTTCAGGCTCTCCTCTCTCCACTGTGTAATGGCGCATCAAGGTACACCGGAGGGCAGGGAGTGGGCGAGCACCCTGCAACCATGGATGAAGTGACGGAGCTGGGCTCCAAGGCGGGATGGAGCACCCTTAAGCACAAGGGTGCACCGCCACAAGGAGAGGAGGGATGTTACACTCATCCGGACCCGCATAGGTAGACAAAGATGAAGATGGAGCTGCTGAGGCAAGTGGAGGAAGATCCGCAATGAAAACAGGTGTAGAAAGAGGAGCGATGCAGTCTTCAGGAAAGATGATGGCGGAAACTGAAGGCATGCTCACCCCTTCCCTGGTAGTGTCTCCATCAGACGTCAAACTTGGAGCTGGTATAAGATCCTCCCCTAGGACGGGTGTGGGAGATCGTGATAGTAAGAATCTCATGCCAATGGTAGTGGTGCTCCCTTGCACTAAAAGTTGCTCTCGTGCTACCATCACCTCTTGTTGCAGCATCTCTTCACGCTCTTGTTAGTCAGCGTAAGCTGTCTCAGACAAACAGATGTGGCCCATGTCTGCCTCGCGTAGGACCAACTATGTCTCTCTGGATGCTGTTCACGTAGACTACAGAACTCGCAAGTACAACTCCATCTGCGTCTTTGCTGCTGAAGACGATGGAGCCGATGTTGTTGCATCCTCCTGGGGGTCAACCAAAATAGCAATATGCTGAGATGTTAGAAAATTGGACACAACTAAAGGTGTCACATCCCGACTGCAACTCGTGTCTGTCAAACGAGGAGAGATGACCATTCGCATGCCGTGAGAGAAGGAGAAAGTCAAGTTGTCAAAGCCTACGGATCATGTGGAAATGTCGTCTGTGCAGGTACTGCCACTCTCATCGTCAATGGGATCACTAAGGGTCACCAATTGATGAACACATGAGGCTAGAACTGAGCTGCTGGTGACGAGGTAAGTCCATCCGCCTTGCCTGATCTGCTACACTGTCCTCACCTGCTGGCGTAGTGGATATGGCTATGCAGGACTCTGGCTCGATAAATCATACCATGTCAGTCAAGGCAACTAGCAAGCATAGCTAGTACTCAAGCATCGTCTCACAGGGAAGACCAGTCGCTGTCACCCACTCGATGATTGAGTGAGGATCATCACTCAAATGTGTCATGTGTCCCGCTGCTCCTCTGTGTGTATGGAACATGGGCAAATTCTGATGCTCAAGCTGGTCCTTGGGTAGCACAGATGACAAGGTCGAGCCTACTATGTCTGCTACAGCACATATCCCGGTGATCTCTCATAATAAAACTACTATCAACAATGCCTCCACTTTTGAAAGACAAACCGATCCACTCTACTCTTGCAGCACGATTGCTGCTAAGCTGGTGTGAGCCTACTACACCAACTCCCCTGAAAGTCCGGAAGAGGCATCCCGGGTTGTACGCGGCTCATCTGCCACTACCAGGCTGCCACCAGTCGATGTCGCAAATGGCACCGTCTAGGGACTCGGTAGGTAGAGTGCTCCTGATACAATCTGCTGCTGTAGACTATCTGGCTGCTGCGCTATCGTGGAAGTCAACCTCAATGATACGCAAGTCTCGTACACTGCGAACGTTACTGGACTACTATGAGAGTGCTGCACCAACTCCACTGGAAGTTCGCAAGAGGCATCTCGAGCAATACCGTGCTCCTGTGCCACCACCAAGCTTCTACCAGCCTTAGCCATGAGTGGCACCGTCCAGGGATTTGGGATATGTAGTACTCTTAACACCATCATCTACTCCAAAACGTCTAGCTCCGACCACGGCGTGGATGTCGACCTCGATGTCACACATGTCTCCACCATCAAAGCCATGTCTAGATCTGTCTCCACGTCATGTGTCAACACCGTGGCATCCGCGTCTGCATGAGGTGACTTCGCGATGCTGATCTCATGTGAATGTGCTGACCCTGCCAATATCGATGTGGCTGGTTGTCCCCAACAACCACTATCCCCCTCGTTTAGATGAACAACAGTAGCCCAGGGAGCAGATAAGTTGTCTGAGCTCTGTCTACCATGATAGGTTGTACAGCGACAACGAAGCCACGCTTGAGACGGACCACTAAAAGATGAATCATCCAAAGGGACCTTGGCGGCAGAATAAAGGCTCGAGAGAATGGTAGCCGCTCGGGATGGATCGGATGGTGAAGCGAAAGAAGCATCCTTATGCGATGCAGAAGAAGAAGATATAGAAGAAGGCAGGGAAGCCATTGACAAACTCATGGAAGCAGCATGCTCGATGAAAATACGGTCACATAGTTGCTTCATCATCAGCTTCAAGACGTGGATCTCTACGAGCATGACCGCCACAGGTCCTGTCAGTGGACCCGCCAACGCCGGTAGATCCTCATCTTGTGGATGACGTGTGCTCTCAGGGGAGCAAAGCCAAGGCGGATGCCAACCTTGATGACGTGCCCAGCGTTGATGCCATCCGTGACGTCCATCACCATAATAGCAGCAGGCGAATACACAAGTCTTCTCCTGCCATCTCGACGAACTCATCTCAAGCGCCTGACGATGGGGTTGCCGAGAGCACCTGCTCCTAACGCTAAAGCACCAAGCCCCGGGAGACTTTGACACTATCAGACACCATCACTGTGATGAGTCAACGCTGAGGTCAACAGTCGTGACCTGACCGGACTAGCTGCAATGCCACAAAATGTCCAGAGAAATGTGCGGCTAACCAGCTGCTGCTGCTACTATCGTTTTTGTCGTAAACCAATGGCAGTGGCCTCAGGCCACTTTCGTAGCAGGTGCTGCTTCTACAGTCACGTTCTTGTTTTGTTTTGCCTTTTTTTTGTTCATAGAATATCCCAGTAATTTCTCAGCGACCCCTCCTTTAGGGTTTTCCTGGGTGCCCCTTCTCTCGGACACCCTATCCCCATTTTGTTTTTTCTTTCCTTTTGTTCACCGTATGTCCCAGTGATATACCTAGGACACTTCGCTCCTGGTTTTCTCGTGTGCTCCTTTTCTTCTGGTACCCTCTCTACCCCCCCCCTCCCCCCCCTTTCTCTCTTTGTCTGGTTTGACCCTTGCAGCGAGCACAGCAAGCTCGCCGATTGGCTGTCTTGCTGATCGACGCAAGCTTGCTCGACAGCGAGCTCCACAATGAGCTCGTCTGACGGCAAGCTCAGTGAGCTCGCAAAGCGAGCTGCCTAGTAGTGGGAAGCTGCAAGGCAGCTTCCTGTCTGCAAATGCATGGAGGGGGGGCAGCTGCACGCAGCGTGCAGCTGCCCTTACACGTTGTTACTATAGCTTCTCGCCGTCGCCGCCGTTTCTACTGTTGCTAGTGCTACTGCTGTTGCTGATTCTGCTACTGCTGCTGCTACAAAGTACTGCAGCGCAGTACTGTTGCGTGCTGCTACTACGGGTGGCAATGCTGCTGCAACAACTGCTTGTCACTGCTGTCACAACTGTTGCTCGCCGCTGCCCCTATTACTGCCGCGGCTACTACAGAGCTCTTGCACCTCCTGCTTATTGTGTGTATCGTTGATTCATGTGGTGTGTGGACTGCTCGCCTGTGGGTCGTGGGGCAGTGTTGGTTGTACCTGTTAGACACACAAGTGACCTCTTGACTCTGTCCACTCACACATATCATCATTGCAGGTGACTAAGCAGACATGAAGCTCACGACGCATATGTTGCGGGTTGTGCATCATTGTCATCTCGGCCGGGTGCAAGAATGGAGCGAGCTCATTTGTGCTCAGTCCTACCTGCAAGCATGCTTGTACTCTTCAGTGTGTGATGATCAGCTCTCATATGAAAGAATTAATAGGGAGTGCATGCAACACATGCGCTCGTGATCAATGTGGTTGAGTTTTGCTCTTTGCATGCTTTTAGCTTGGTGAACAGGTTGCTGATCCCTTGGGACCACACGTCCGGTTTATACCGACGTGTGAGAAGCCACCTGGAGCTCGTTCACTCCAGGGCCATGCTCGATCTGTGGGTGGCGTCCGGGCCCCACGACAAGAGCCTTGCGTGGGTGGCCCGGTTAGTTGTCGGTTCTCACCTCGCTACCTTCTCACCAACTAACTCTTTTTCTCTCTCTACTCTTGCCTAATGTGAGCTTGTCCCGATCCATGGCGTCCCTCTCTCCACATGCTTGCATGCTTGCACATCATAGCAATCACTGCAACCTACATAATGTACTTAGAGACAAGTGCAAGCATACCATCTCCAAGGGTAGAGCTCCCACTTTCAGATGTTCTACTCCGTTGAGGTGTAAAGGGAGGCAACATCTCCCTTTACACCTCACAGGTACGAGAAAGTAGGCGTAGTACATGGGCTACTAGACACATTGTGCACCGACTCTGTACATGACCATGTGGTCATAGTCAGTTGTTTACATGGGCAGTAGTAGCCCATGTTGAGAGAACCCTTTGTCATGTTCTCTGTCACATTGTGTTCCAACTCTGACAGAGAGGATAATCTAATTGGAAATGAATTAAGGCATGCAGGCCCATGCAAACACGAGCATGAGCTCTGTATGTGAGTGCAGTGCAAGACAGTGAAAATCTGGCTAAGTCTAGAACCCATGATATGAAAGAACAAGGAGAAAGTACAAATGATCCCTTATCGGGCTTATGTAGGGACGCCGGCAGCTAGCCGCACCGGGCCCCGTCAACCCCGCTGCACCCAAACGATTCAACGGGGAGAACACACTGCATACACCACAAGAACAATAAAGATTGCCTCCTCGATGCAACGAAACAGCTCTCCAAGTGCCCAGGTCTCGACCACCGAGAAAATACAAGCAGTTCTAGAAAATCTCAAAATCAACGTCCAGACATCCAAAACGACTTTCCGAATATCGGAAGCCCTACAACAGCCATTGAGTCTCCTCGTCGCACCGGTACAGTCCACCGGGTGCGCGGTTCTCAAGCCACCTAGAAACCTCTCCTACCTCCCGACAAGCCCACAGGGTTGTCAGAACGCATCGACCGCGTCTCGTCGACGCTGTCGTAGGTGCTAGAGAAGTCTCGGTACAGTCCGGAGGCTTGTCGTGTCATCATGCCCTCCTCCACCATATACCACCAAGGTGGGTATATGGATAATCCAACGGCATCAGTCATGAAAGGTGGAAGTTACACAAACCAACACTCCCCCTGGCTGACATAGCCGTCCACGCCAGAACAAATGAACAGAGGCATGGAAAACCAACATATGCTAGAGCACAATCTGTACCATTCAACCACACACATACACAATTGCTGGGCATCTAAGGTCTCCTCACGACACTGGCACATCATACCAAGTGTCTGGGCCTAGACCATGACAAGAGTCATGCACACGCACACAAACCAGTGTAATGCACACCATACACATGTCAGACGGCAAGAGGGTCTCCTCGAGACACTGGCGGTACCAATACCTGGTTCTCGACCACTACGAGCAATCCAACAGGTGTATGTATGCATACCACAATAGCATCATCATTCAACACACAGGATCATAGGGGGTCTCCTCGTAACACTTGCATACCTCACCACGTGTCTGTGTCTCGACTACTATGAGCAAACCAGCTGGCATGCACATGCCACACGCAATTTGGCCACACACCAAGACACACGACCACATGGTCTCCTTGTGACACTCGTGCAACGGACCAAGTTTCTGAGTCTCGACCGACAGAGTGCGACTGTAGTATGCTCATGGCAGAGCATGGACTCCTTGTCATGAATCTCCTGTGACGGCGCGTCAGGTTGAAGTCCACACAACAGTCCCCTTGGGCAGATGAACCTCGCGGCAATGTCCTCGATGGAGATGCTGATGCCGTAGCTACACAGATCCGGGGCAATGAATGGTGTGGTCTCTCCATCATCCAGAGATGGCTCCCCTGTTATGGACGAGTCAGCTCCTAGCCTCAAAGACGAAGTAGTGTCTCCGGCCACGACTCCTCACGTCGCTTATGCATCACCTGGAGTGTACCAGTCCTTGCATGACTACCAAGGGTCCCAACTCACAGTCTCTCATCTCTCTGCTCTATCCCGATGCATCTGTGTACGTGAAGGCTCAATAATGCCCGTGAAGGCGACCAGCAAGCGCAGTTGACGCTCACTCACTGTCTCGTCGTGAAGACTGGTCGCTGCCACCTGCTCGATAATGGAGTGAGGACCACCATGTGATTCTGCCATGTGCGCCGTTGCGCCATCGTGTGTACAGGAACCTCTAGACTCCGGAAACATAGGAGACTCGTCACGCTAAAGCTACTCCTCAGGTAGCGTATATGACACGGTGGAGCTTGTTGTGTCTACTCTAGCACATGTCCTAGGAACATCTCCCAAAAACGGCTACTCTCAAGAATGCCTCAACCTGTAAAAGACTAACCTGCCGACTCTTCTCATGCATTGCGACTGTTGTTGGGCTGGTGTGAGTCTCTTGCGCCAACGCCCCGGGAAATCTGTATGGAACATCCCAATCCGCATGATACTCTTGTGCCAATGCCAGGGTAGTCAGAGTCGCGAGTGGCACCGCCAAGGCACGCGGCACCTGCACTCCTCTTGATGCAACCTGCTGCTACAGATTGTCTGGATCTTGTCCCAGCGTAGATGTCGACCTCGATGACATGCACGTCTCAAGCACAAGAACCTCTGCCAGACTGGTGTGATTCTACTACACACTCTCCCCCAAAACTCACGTAGACGCATCCTCATCTCTGAGGGACTCGTGTGCCACTACAGGGCCTCATACGGTCGGATTCGCGAGTGGCACCGCCCAGGGACGCCGTGCCTGCGCTTCTCCTGATGTCACCTCTTGCTGCGAAAGATCTCAAGCCAGCCCTGACGTGGAATACGAGCTCGATGATAGGCAAGTCTCGACCATAATGGCCATGTCAATATCAGACTCCACGTGATGTGCTGTCGTCGTATCGTCTGAATCTGCCTGAGTTGACACTCGGGCACCACGGCCTGGCGCGAGACCGGATCGTGTCACTACGGTCACAATAGGCAATTCTTGGTGACCACACTTCCCCTCGACAGGTACAGCAACAGGAGCCGAGGAGGTAGAGGATGTATCAAAGCCTGCACGAGCACGGTGCGCAGAGCGTTGACGCCGACGCCGCGGGGACACATGACTTAGACGACTACATGAAGGCATGTCATTGCAAGGTGGCTTCGTGGTCGCACGAGAGTGGAAGATCGAAAGGATGGTTGCAGCCAGGGATTGGCCGACAGGTGGAGCTAAAAGGACACCATCGGATGAGGAAGGAGGAGAGGATGAAGGAGATGAGATAAAGGAGGTCGTAAAAAAACCAGTAGTAGAAGCACGCTCGATATTGACGAGGTCACAAAGTCGCTGCACCATCTGCCTCAGGCCGTGGATCTCGACGAATATGGTTGCCAGAGGTCCAGCTAGGGGATCTACTGAAGCTGGCAGATCTGCATGTTGTGGAGGATGCATGCTTGGACGAGGCTGAAGCCAAGGTGGATGCCAGCCGCGAGGGCGCGTCCAGTAGCGACGCCAACCATGACGTCCATCACCACAGTAGCAGCAGGCAAACACGGAGGGCGCCTGCTCAGATGTGTGCGCGCTTATCTCGTGTGCTGAATGATGGATAGGTGCCAAGGGCACTCACTCCCGGTGGTAAGCACCAAGTCGCGGAAGAGGATGAGACCAGTAGGTACTGTCACTCCCGGAGGTCACGTCGTCAAGGTCAACAAACGTAACCAGACGGGACGAGCTGCACTACCATAGTATGTACAGAGTATGGAGTCTGACTAGTGTTGCTACTAATGTTGAGGCCGCTAATGGAGCGAAGACTGCTCCAAGAATAGAAGGGGTGGCAGCGACAAGCGTGGCTGCTGCTCCAAGCGATAGACGCCCGGGCCCTCGGAGATGCACAGACTAAAATCCGCCGTCGATCCTACGAAGTGAACTGCACGCACCAATCCACGTGCCTCAAGGAGACGCCAGTCCACGACGCATTTCATAAAACAAATTGCCGACGACGATAATCTGCTTTTGGCTGGGAAGGAGAGAATGCAAATGCAGCTGCAACTACCTCTCACTTTGTAGTGGTTGCAACTCCGCCCGCCACTGCTATTGCTGCCACGAAAGCTGCTATTGTTGCAGCCGAAGTAGTTGTACAATTTTGTTTTTCCTCTGTGTCCTTTTTTTTCTCTTGCCCGCAGCCCCCCTCCCTTTTTCTTCCTCATTACCTCCACCCGCCACCTTTTTTTTCCTCTTTCTCTTGCTCTCCCCTCCTCTCACCCCCAACCCCCATCCTTTGGTTTTTTTCTTTACTTTTCCACTCACTTTCAGGTGCACCCATTCATTTTTTTCTCTCTCGTCCCCCCTTTTCTTGATTGCCCCTAATGTGGGGCAATGGAGGGAATATGGACTGGAGGAGGGGGTGTCCAGCTTGTCTGGTCCTCCCTCCCGTGCGATGCTTGCTCGCTTGCTCGCTGAGCGAGCCAGTGGACGAGTGACCGAGTGGCAGGGGGGGGGGG
>SZWC01002113.1:129208-147390 GCA_023375785.1 Penium margaritaceum | reverse complement strand
GGGGGGGGGGGTCTGCCCGTCCCCGCCGTCGGCCCCTCTGTCGGTTGACCCACGGGGCCAACAGGCCCATCCAAGGGGCCCCTCGGAGGGGGCTCGACGGAGCCTTCCAAGGGCCCCCTCAGGAGGGGAGGCTTGGCGAGCCAACAACCCCTTCAAAGGGGTCCCCTCTTAGGGGGCTCCTCAGAGGTGGAAAGGGGGAGGGCTTAGAGGAGGGCTGCGCGACCCTCCTCGCTTTGGCAGCAGCAAATGTAGCGGTAGGTGCAGCTTCTGCGGTTGCAGTTGCTACTGTTGCTTCTGCTGCTGCTGTTACTGTTACTTCATCTGCTACTACTGTTGCTACTGCTTGCTACTGCCACTACTGTTGTTACTGCTGCTTGCTGCTGCCGCCACTGCTGCGTCCTGCTGTCTCTACTGCTGCTAGTGTTGCACGCTACTACTGATGTTGTTGCTGCTGCACGTTGCTGCTGCTATCGACGCTGCTCTAGTGGCTGCTCATGCAACTACTGCTATATGATGTTGCTCCTGACACTGCTACTAGAGCGGCTGATGCGCTGCTGCAGCTGATGTTGCTGCTATAGATACGCGGTACAGCGGCTACTGCTACTGCTCCTCCTACCGCCTATGCAGCTATTGCGAATGCTAGCACTAGCCGTTGCTGCTACTGCTGTCGCCGCTATTGTTGTTGCTATGAGCAGCTTCGCTGCCGCCACTGCTCTTGCTACGTGGCACCGTAGCTGCCGCGACTGCTACGTGTGTTGTTACTATTGGATTTGCCACCACAGTTGCTAATACTGCTGTGCGCGGCTCACCACCCTTGTGGCATTTATGTGCAGTCGCTTCGCGCTCCCTCATAATGCTGCCGACATGGCGCCACGTGGTGCGCTCTCTGTGCGTTTCGCCCACTACTGTGGCTTCTCCTGTTCACACGCCCCCTTCTACACTAATACCAAGTTGGAAATGAATTGGGGCATGCAGGCCCATGCAAATACAAGCATGAGCTCTGTGTGTGAGTGTAGTGCAAAACGGCAAAATTTTGGCTAAGGCTCGAACGCATGATATGAAAGAACAATGAGAAAGTACAAATGAGCCCCTATCGGGCATATGTAGGGGCGCCGGCAGCTAGCCGCACCGGGTCCCGTTAACCCCGCTGAACCCAAATGAGTCAGCGGGGAGAACACATAGCATAAACCACTAAGAAGATGTGTGGAAGCTTCCTAGCGACACAGCCGCTGACTAGGCGTCAATGCCGGGTCAAACAGTGACGACAGTCACAAGTCGTACACACAACATCAAGGGTCTGGCTAGGAGACACGAGGCAAAGTGTCATAATGCTTCAATAGAATTTGCATTGAGAAATGACAAATGACAGGTTCATGGCATAAGTACCTGCCACGACACACAACGGGTGTTGCACGCAGCATCACAAGATCTATCCTAAAACCGGCCCAAAACCACTGTTTTGGCCGTAAGTCAGCGCAAACATGTTAGAACGCTACACCGTCTGAACCTAGACCTACAAAATCACAAGCTGGACGGTACAACTGGTCACATGCATGCACCTGATATCAAACAGTAGACACACAATGCAAAAACATGCAAATCAAGCTCACGGCTTGTCCACCGATAAACTCCTGCGTGTTGCAAAAAAACTGTAGGGGGTCCCGGGTAGCGTCCAGAGCTCTTGAACGGTCCTCGGTCAGCTCAAAGATGATAGTCCACCACAAAACCAAGCACCGTTACCACCAGGGTCTGCATCGGGGATATGCACAAGTATGGACACGGCCAAGTGGTTATAAACAACTGTAAAGGTCGACAGGAACGTCACAAATCACAACACTCCCCCATGACCCGATGGTACGCATGTCCATACACGTGCAACAATGATACGAGTACAACAACGAGTGCAAAAACACACCCCACACTCAACCACTCTCAGGCAACTAGCAAAGCCCAACAGAGCGAATGGCCACCACAAACTTCCTACGTGCTAGTGCCTTCGTCAAGAAGTCAGCACCCTACATGTAAGTGCGAACCCATATGACGGAGATCACGTGTCGCTCATTCAAAACAGGCACAAAATGATGTTCAACCGCAATGTGCCTCGTGCAAGCATGAAATACACTAAGGTTCTTCGCAGTGGCAAGAGCACTCTAGTTGTTGCAACGAAGCACAATGGCAGGTACTGACTAACCCAACTCAAGGAACAGGCGCTACTGCCTCATACTGTCTCAACGGCCCCTACACCCAGAGCAACATACTCTGCCTCCAATGAGCTATGTGCAATGCAGCACTGCTTCTCGCTGTACCAAGACACATCGGTAACACCAAGCAGGAACATGTAACCGATGGGACTGCGTCCATCTTGACTCTTGGCCCAGTCGCTATCGATGTAGCCGTCAAGGACCACCAAACACTGTCGGCGAAAGCAAAGTCTGAGGTACGGTGTGGAGACCATGTACCGCACCACTTCCACAGCCGCATGATGGGCTCTAGCATGTGGAGCCTGGAAAAAATGTGCAAGGAGGCTGACGGCAAAGGTGATGTCAAGACGTGTGGTAGTGGCCAGGTACATCAAAGATTCGCTGAGACGGAGGTACAAGGTCACATCCACTGTCTCCCCCAACTGTGTGGGGCCTTCCACCTTTAGGACATCCTTCTCATCAGGTGTGAGAGGTGTGGATACCGTGGGCACTGTGCCAAGGAGATCACTGAAGCGCTCTCCCACAATGAGTGCATATTCTGCCTGATGCAGTAGTACTGTCCGACGTCTGCGATCTAGCATGATCTCCATGCCAAGAAACACTACTGTAGGACCAAGGTCCTTCATCCTCTACACAGTCTAGAGGACCACCTTGGCCTCCTTCACTGCCTCCATGGAAGGAGACGCAATCAGAAGGTCGTCCACATAGACTAGGATGGCGGTGAAACACTCAGGCGTACGTCGGATAAAGAGAGAGGGATCTGCCTCGCTTTGGGCGTATCCCACACGCGTCAGGGTGCCAGTGATCTCCTGGTTCTAACACCAAGGAGACTGCTTGAGGCCATACAAGTACTTGCACAAGTGCTTGACCTTGTCACCGTCTTGAAAGCCAGGTGGCTGAGCCACGTAAATCTCCTCATCAAGAGAGCCATGGAGGAACACATTGTTCACGTCCATCTGGTACAGTTCCCAGTGATGCTGAGCCACTACACCAAACAGAGCTCGAACTGAGGTCATGCGGCCGACAGGGGTGAAGGTGTCAATGTAATCAATGCCCTTGATCTGAGAGTACCCTTTGACAACCAAGCAAGCCTTGTGGCGTTCTAGTGCGCCATCCGGCTCCACTTTCTTGCGAAAAACCCACTTGACCTGAATAGCCTTCCTCCCAGGTGGAAGGTCGACTAGCTCGTAGATTTCGTGCTCTCGGATGGCACGAAGCTCATCCTTGTAGGTAGCACGCCAAGCGTCCACATCTTGTGATGAAAGAGCTTCCCTCAGTGAGCCCGGGTGAGGCGCCATGGAGGGAGAGCTCTGCATGGCAAGAGCACACGCCTCAGTGTTAGGTCTGACGACCACAAGGTCAACTGCTGCATCACAAGTGATATGAAACTCATGAATGACGAGATCGTGCCTGATGGGACACACTGGATGTACCCCTGTGTGCTCAGTGCACACACTGAGGCCTAGGGCCTTTGTGCTGGGATCACCACTCACGATGCTACGAGTGGAGCGCTTGGGAGTGGAACGTGACACTCGTTGGACTCCGTAGTCCAATGGTTGAAGACGACCGCCAGGCTCACGTGAGTAACCTGGGCTCAAAGTGTGCACCTCAGGCTCAAAGATAGGCACGACCATAGCTGGTAAGGGTTGAGGCAAAGGGGCTCGTGATGCCGTGCGAGGAGATGCATGTGTGGAAGAAACTGGATTGGATGTGACAGTTGGAGCAAGTGAGGCAGGACTACGCACAGAGGCAACAGTACTGGCAGACCCAGGTACAGGATCATAGACACCTGTGGGATGCGAGGGAAGAGGGGTAGAGGTCGGCTCTGCTAAAGCGGTCTCTTGGCCAACAGCGATGATCGCAGGGTCATCAAGAGCCGGAGATTGAGCAGTGGAGGGAGCTCAAATGGACACATCAGCTGGGCAAGAGGTGCTTTCATATTCAAACCCCCCATACGTGGGAACGTGCATGACGGATAGCGACGTGATCGATGTTAGATCATGGTAGGTGAAAAAATCAAAGAAGAGCGTGTCGCATGACTCAATAATGCGACAACAAGCAGAATCCCAAAAACATCAGGTCTTTGACCGCGGGGAGATGCCTACGAAGATACACAAACAACCCCGCGGTGAGACCTTGGACCCCTGCTAATCCTCACAGTACCACACAGAAGCCAAAGAGCCAGACCCAGACATGAGCGAGATGCAGGTCGCATGGTGGCCAAACTAGAGCTCATACGGTGTGACGTGGTCTAAAAGGGGACTATGCGGGAGGCGGTTCCAAACCCAAGACATGTAGGCAAAGCCTTCAAAGGCGAAGGACTCCGGGAGACCGCACTCAGACTGCATATGGCAAACTGTATCCTCCATGGTGCGGTTCCAGCACTCAGCGACACCGTTATGCTGAGGA
The DNA here is from genome assembly GCA_023375785.1 of Penium margaritaceum. NCBI lineage: Eukaryota > Viridiplantae > Streptophyta > Zygnematophyceae > Desmidiales > Peniaceae > Penium > Penium margaritaceum. Next base: position 142,780 of record SZWC01002113.1, on the reverse strand, counting down.
GTACCAGGAGCAAAGACCTGATGAATAACCACGTGCTCAATGAAGAAACTATCCATTGCACCAAGAAACTCGCCGATGCGATCCAAGCGGAAGGTATGCAGCGTGTGGCGGGACTCGCGCTCAGCCATCACTAGCCAGAGATGAACCGCAAGAGCGGCATCACTCTTCTGGAGCAGGCTATAGACCCATCGCATCCAGTTGAAGTCATCAGTCAAGGTCAGGAAATATCAACACCGATCGGACAGAGAATCGACAGGGAGCGGAAAGAGAAGATATGAATGGACTAACTCGAGAGGACGAAGTGCGCGCGAACGGGAGTCAGGGTAGGTGCAACGATGCGTCTTACCCTCAGCACAAAAGAGATAGTCGGTTTTGGGCGGCTCCTCGAAAGAAGCCGCGCCAATACTGAGTGCATGCTGTATCCGAATGAGCTTTGAAACAGTTTTTGAGCCCACATGACACAGACAGCGATGAAGCAATCGCTGGTGCTCAGCAGACAGAACGCCAGTGACAAAACACGAGCAGTTTGGGAGGGGGAGCAACGAGGAGGAGAAATCCAAGAGACGCAATATAGGTCATCCACAACAAAGGCACAAAGAACAATGCTACGGGTGTCAATAGCAGTCACTGTCGTGGAGTCTGCAGTGTGCTCCACGGAAAGCCCCATCAGTGTGCAGGCACATACAGAAAGCAAACTGAGCTCAAAATCAGGCGCAAGAAGCACCTTGGAAAGATACAAGGGGCCAGACGGGCCATGGAAGCACACAACTCCAACAATCTTAACCGGTAAGGACTGACTAGAGCCTGTGCAGACGGAACGAACAGGTGCAACCGGACCGAGAACAACAAAGTCACTACGCCGACAAGTCATGCGATGAGTGGCACCAGAATCAATGATCCAAGTGCCATCGGGATCACGACTGGAGGACGTCACTGAACAACGGCCAATGGAACACTTGGCCTCACACGGGCACTGGGAAACAGGAACGACGAAGGGCCCAAAGGAGAGACTCCTTAATCCAATCGGCACTGTCAGATACATCGTCATCACATGCCAGCTGTGCTCCCCCACATGAGTCATCACCAGCTACGAGGACAGACAAAAAAAGAATTTGTGAACCACCCGGCTGTGACAACACACTCGCACCTCCCTAAAAGCCAAGCGTCAGAAGGTGACGGATTTGTGATGGTGCGGTCACGGGGATCCGGGTCGCCACTGCTCGCCAGTGGTGAAGTGGGAACTGATGCAGTCGTGGTCGCCGTGCGCCCAGAGGATGTGCTACTCGATGTAGACCGTAGTACATGTGCAGCGTGAAGTTTGCGAGTGATCCACGCCTAGTCGAGCGGCTGCTGGCACTCGGTGTAGCGATGAGCACATCCACAGTTAGCAATGAACAGAGCGTCCACTGCTACCACCCGATAACTACAGCTACTGCGATTGCTGCTGACCCGAACCCCGCCTCTGTCTCCCCTTCTTCCCCTATGCTGCAATTGACACACCCTGTGTCTGAGTTGGGGTAATCGGGGTGGAAAGGGAAGAGGAGGACGTGCCAAAGGAGGGAGGAGTAGACTGCAGGAGGGGCGTCAATGGTGACGCGATGACTGTTGCATCAAGGGAACCCTCCTGATGAGCCACGGCTGCCTCACGGGCGGAAGTCACCTAAAGGAAAAGCTTATGCTCCCAAGGAAGAAGCTACAAGGAGGTGGATAAGGGCTTGAGCACAACATCACTATACCTCGTGAAGATGTCTGTGTGCTCAAGGCAAACTCCGAGCATGATCGTGCAGAGTGCCCACAGCTGTGTACCTCCTGAGGTCCCAAGGCGCGTATAGATGTGCATGGCGCATCGCCAGTAGTCAGTTGCAGACTCGGCAGGTCCCTGATGAAGGGAGTGGAAAGCACAAATGTGGGCGGTGCGGGTGGTGTGCGTCTCTGCGGCAAGCAAGGATAATGCCAGGTCCCAGCCTCCACGTGGATTTGCACCTGTGCCTGTGTCAGCCTTTTCAAGGGATGAGCGGAAGTCTACGACAATCTCGCGTGACATGGCGTAAACAAGTCCGTGCATCGCCCTGGCCACTTTCAGCACCTGTGCTCAATCCGTAGTCTGATACGGACTGTGATAGTAGGTTCACACTCCCTCTGAACTGGCCCAAACCTGGAAAGGGATCTCCCAGCAGTCAAAACCGTCCTTGCTGACATACCGTGGGGGCGGTGGCTAAAAATCCTTGGGTTGCCGCTCCGTAGGGAGAGCAACCACAGGCTGAGAAGGACGAGGGATGGGGAAGACACGGGGAAGAGGAAATTCAGTGGGTGGAGATCAGGCGACGATCAAATATTGGGAAGAAGGGAACGAGTCGTGTGTGGGGGCCGAGAGCTCGTCTGGAGCTGATGGAGACGCTCCTGAAGCACACCAATCTCACTCTCGTGAGATCTGCCCTCCATGAATAGCATGTCGGGGTCCTCATCCCAATGATCAAGAGATGGCAGGTCGCGTCCTGGTTGTGTCACCGGCGCTGGTGCTCAATGCTATGCGGAGGATGCGACAGCGACCGCTCTCTCGGGGGTCTGCCGTGGGACCGTAGACTGACCACGAGGAAGCTCAGTGAGCGTACCAATGGCATTAGTCTGCTGCTGTTGCAGATGAAGCATCTCGTCCTACTGGCTCCTCAGGTCTTCAATAGCCTACAATTGTGGGCTCATGACCCTTGAGGAGGAAGAAGAGGGATTTAGTGGTCTTTTGTCCTTATCGCCAACCGGAGCCATGTTAGCGGTCAGTATAGGCCTGGATGTCAAACTGGTTGAATTGCAGAAACCATCAGCGTTTCTCAAAGATTTGAACCGCTGGCAACTTTTGACTTTTCGAAATACAAATTTGACTAAGGCACGTGCTCACGTTAGCAAGGGTTCGCTGACGTCAGCACAAATCTGATGATGTCAACAAAAATGCTAACATCTGGGCAGCCTTCTCCTTTTCTTTTTTTTGACAACCCTCGCGGTTTTTGCCTCGTTGCGTGGGCAAGCGGCTGCTGCGCAACAGTCACGTAGAAGCTACATGGAAGCTGCGTAGAAGCTGCGTAGCAACTTCCGCTCAGCTACTACTATTGCTACATTGCCATCCGTAGCAGCAGTTGCGCGGCTGCGTGGATAGCTATGGCAGCAGCTGCGCGCTGCTACTACTGCTGTTGCGCGCTCAGCTTCTGTGTGCTGTTCCCACCACACACTACTGGCGCCACAAACAACTAGTGCACTTGTGCTCTACTGCGCTATTGCTGCTTCTTCTCAATGCTGCTGCTGCATGCTACTACAGTCCACCGCTACTGTCGCCACTACTGCACAACACTGTTGCACACTGATGTTGTTGCATGATATTGCTACCGCGCGCTGCTGCTACTGCTACCAGTCGCCGCCTACTTTGACAACGGCCTACTGCTGTCGCTGCTGGTGCCAATGTTGGCAGCTCCTAGCAGTTGCTGCTTGCTGCAGCTATCGCATGCTATTGTTAGCGACTACTGCTGATGCACTCTCACGTGCTGATAATGGATGACATCAACTACGGTCGGATGTCGTCAATAGGTCCCTATGGATCGGCTGTAGCGGTGACTCTCACTACTGTTCCTTTGCTGCGTCAGTGTTGCGCAGCTTGCCGAGAACTGACTCACCGCTCTGATACCATAAGAAGATGCGTGGAACTTTCCTTGTGACACATCCGCTCACTAAGCGTCGTCGGTGCCAGGTCAAACAGTGACGACACTCACAAGTCATACACACGCGGCAAGGGTCTGGCTAGGAGACACAAGGAAAAGTGTCATAATGCTTCAATAGCATTTACAGAGTAGCAACCGTAGTGCATACAGCAGCAGTAACAGCAGAAGCATGCAATTGCATTGTAGCACAGCAGCAACATACAACTGCTGCTACAACTGCGCAAGCAGCTCTGCGGCTTTTGCTGGAGGTGTCGGCGTAGCAGCAGCAGCGGCATGCAGTCACATGAGCAGTGGCGGCGGCCAGCAGTTGTAGCTGCAACGGCGGTGACAAGCAGTTGCAACAGCAGTGAGAGTACACAGCAGGCGGCAGTGAGCAATGGCAGTAGCAGTAGCGTCAAGAAGCTGTAGTAGCAACAGTGGTGCGCAATAAGGGCAACAACAGTAGTAGCTACAATGGCGGTGCCGGCATGCAGCTGCACCGCGCGGTCGCAGCTGCTCACGCGGGCTGCAATAGTAGCAGCAGCCTGCGTAGTAATGGCAGTCACAGCAGCAGCAGCCACTACTGCTGCTTGCTCGCCCCGCGAAGCTGCATCACAGCTTCGTGTTGCAAGCAAGCAGCGCGAAGCTGCTTCCTCGTAGTGAGCAAGCTTGCGCGACGGGCTTGCTCGAGGCCAGGCTCCAGCCTGCACACCAAAAAAAATGAAGAGGGAGAGCACATGGGGAGGTGCTCAAGGGGGCACCCCGGAACAACCCCAAAAAGGGCACCCGAGCAGGTGACGCCTAAAAAAGAAAACCAAAAAAGAGGGGGAGAAAGAGGTTAGGGGGGTCCTCGAGTGGGGAATTTGAGTAAGACCCCAAGAAGGGGTACCCGACTCACGTCATGCGTTTGGTGAACCAAAAGAAAAAGTAGTTTTTGTGTTTTGTTGTTTTTATTTCTTTTTAGTGTGGCTTGAGGCCACTACCGTCGGCTGACGATGGAAACTGTTGTAGCAGCAGCCGCCGCGAGAGTCGTAGTAGCAGTCGCAACAACGATGGTGACTTGAGGCCGCAACCGTCTATTGATGATGGCACCCGGTGCAGCGTCAGTGGCACCGAAGGCAACTTGAGGTCGCACGTTGCGATAGTTGCGCCATTGCCACCGGGTGCAACATTGTAGCAATACACTACGGCTGAGGTTGTCGCCGTGACTGACGACATCGCAGCTCGTCTGAGAGACGTTGCTCCATTCGTATCCCTCAACGTGGTGCTTTGCACCATCAGGGTCAAGTGTGAGAGATTATCACCTACGCTCAGCTCTCGACATGAGCTGCGTAGTGTGGCCGTGAGCATTTCCATCGCTGTGGTTTGTGCCGGAGCCTCAGCCATGGCAGCTGCTACAGACACAGTGGTCGATGCATCCGTGGTACGAGTCCCACCTTTCCTCAGGGTTTTCGTGTTTTTACTGTCGAGATAGGAAGCATGGCTGGCGCTAGTGCCAACAGCACCCTCTTGGTGGCATCCCCCTTGGGTACAATCCTCCCCACATCCTCCTTCAGTGGATACATCACCGAGTGATGCCACAACGCTTCTGCATGGTGATATGGCCACCCTATACATGGAGGTCCAGAACCCCAGGTGCATGGTCTAGCAGCTCCTTGACCACGTGACTTCCGAGCGAGCTGCCATCCCACCGCAAGTATCACCTCCCACTTCATCTTCATCTTCCTCCCGATCATGCATCCCTTCCTCCAACGATGCTAGCATCGTTGGAGGAAGGGATGCATGATCGGGAGTAAGATGTCTACATCCGTCGCCCTCCGTTCCATCTTGGAGGTTGTTGGCATCATACCGACAGACGGACCCCCATCCCCTCGCCATACCACTCATTCCTGCACTCATCGTGCGCGGTGGCGAGCTGCTCGTCTTGCACGATGAGCACAAGCAACACCATCACACGCGGCTATGGGAGGAGTCTTATCTGACCAGACCCCCTCGTCTCGTGTCCACGGGTTGGTCTGTCGAGTCCCTACAGCTCTTGTAGAGGTGACAGTCGTGGGGGGGATGGTTTGTCTGCTGATGACCACAGTGAAGCTCGACATTGGTGAGGCGACTGCTCTACAGTGCAAGATGGTTGAGGCGCATGAGGCTACACAACAGACTCAGCTAGCGGAGAGTTCAACAGAGGGAGATTTTCACCCTGATGGAGACTCTTTGTCGGAGGAGTATTGGTCCGAGGCTGAGTCAGAGTCGGTGATGGAGATGGTCTTTGTCGATACCTTTGCGGATGACATTACGACGGCCGATGCAGGAGCTGCGCCTAATGGTGTGCACGCTCCTGCGTTAACTGGTGTGGAGATAGCTNAAGATGGTTGAGGTGCATGAGGCTACACAACAGACTCAGCTAGCGGAGAGTTCAGTAGAGGGAGATGTTCACCCTGATGGAGACTCTTTGTCGGAGGAGTATTGGTCCGAGGCTGAGTCAGAGTCGGTGATGGAGATGGTCTTTGTCGATACCTTTGCGGATGACATTACGACGGCCGATGCAGGAGCTGCGCCTAATGGTGTGCACGCTCCTGCGTTAACTGGTGTGGAGATAGCTGCCATGGTGCCAGGAGCAGCAGCAGAAGCACGTGATAGAGATCCTCATACTTTACCCCCAGCAGACGCCTAGGTGGTTGAGACAAATAGTGCTGGGCAGCAAGAGCAAGTTATGGACCACCAGGACGAGGCAGACTTCCTCTTTGAGGATTAGTCGTTCGTCATGGAATGGTCGGACGCAGGGTCGGAGGCAGACATAGAGGTCCAGTGCGCTACAGTTTTTGCAGTAGCCGCGGCACAAGCACGAGATGGCCCCTCGGTGAGAGCAGACGTCTACGTGTGCGACATAAAGGATACAAAGTGCACTGCAGACCTTCGACTCCTCGCTGCCCTGACCGGTGTAGCTGATACCACGTGATTTCTAGCCGAGGACACAGCTACTCTTGTCCAAGCTATAGCTCCTGTACCCAAGCGCCTACGCTCCACAGTCAATGAGCAGGAGGCATGGTGGTTTGAGCGGATGTTCCAACACGACGGGCTGTCGAGGAGTGTGTGGAGGATGTACACAGGCGTCTCGAGGCAGCTGAGTGGTCTCTACAGGATGCACGTCTGAGACAGGCGGACCTATAGCAGCAGGTGGATGATGGGCTACGCACCAGGGGTTACGAGGAGCACCACAGCACTGACCGCACCTTCGATGACCATGACGTCGCCACGGATGCAGCTGTACCTACACATGCCGACGTCCGTCCAGCAGCTGATGGCCGAGCGACACGTGTGTCACGAGCAGTAGATGCCTTCGCAGTGGCCGTTCCTACAACCCCGGACAACTTACATGGTGACTCATTGTCTTGCGCTCCCGCCCTACCAGCACTTTGTGGCCCGGTGGCACTTGAGTCGACGACTGACCCAGAGGACGCCGACTCGTGCGATGAGCAAGCGCAGCTCCACTCTTTCCTATGGGGTGAGACTGCGAGGCTGCATGAGGCTCCGGCTCATGCCGACACACACACACACAATCAAGCTCCACCTTCAGGTTCATTCAGCGTCTGACCGCCTACATGCCACAGATGCAGCCAGCCGGTCGGCTGCCGCGTCAGAGCTCGTTGAGCTCCATACGCGCCTCGGCGCTGCGGAGGCCATACAGCTGGCGATTGTCTTGGAGGAGGCCCTCAGTGCTGTACCAGTCACATCAACAAGTGACCACAGCAGTGACGATAGCGACGGCAACACCAGCGACGACGGCGCTCTTAGGTGAGGCTCTATGGGAGTACATCTCACATGCATCGTCGTCACTCTTGCTATTACAGTGTAGGGGTATGTGGCCATGGGGGAGCATTGCTCCATTCTCAGGGAATTGTGCAAGGATTAGCCATCAGCTTTGCCCGTGCTGTCACCCTCTGCAGCCCAAGGGGGGTGTTCGTGTGTGGGCTTTAGCCTGACACTCTTTTGAGGACAGGGAGGTTACTTGGGGTGCGGCACGATGCTAGGGTCGAAGTTAAGCTGGTCGAGACTCGCGCACCTGGTGAGTTCTATCGATGCGATGAGGAGACCTGCAACTTTGTGTGTGCTTCTTGTCATGGAAAGCACAAGATGACGTCTCAGTACTGCACTCGTACATTTATGGGTGCTCTTAGTGCAGTTCTAAGTGCTCTAGATTTTTCTCGATGGAAAGATCATTTTGGCGGAATTCCTTATTTTTCTTGCTATTCGTGTATGGATGATACGAACCCACCTTGCTTGCATTTGTTGCATCTAGCTCATCATTCTCCATGTTCTTGTATAGACAGTACGTGAATCTGACACCTGAGCAGCGAGTACGGTCAAGACTGAGGTTTTAGGCCAGATTGAGCAAGTACAAAAATACCACCGCCCCTAGCGACTCTAGGCGGCCAGCAACTATTTAGGCTAATTGTTGCTCAGTTTTCAATTCTCTCTGCATGTTTTTTGTTTATGGAAGCACATTTGACCCTGTCTGTGTCGTCTAGCCAAACCCTTGCCATTTTGCGTCCGACCTATGTTGACGCCGCGAGCAGACTAAGCGCTGACGCCCGGTCAGTGGCAAGGGTGCTAGGAAGCTTCCTAGAATCTTCTCACCTGCGTGCTGCAAAAAAATACATGGGGTCCTGGGTGTTGTGTGTGTCGTACACGGCTTACGGTGACCCCTCGGCTCATGTCCATTCACGTGCACATCCCTGACATGACTACGGTGGGAGAACACCGGCGGCCGCACGGGTGCCCAGAAGACTTTATTCTTATTCATATTCATGTTGTGTGGATCTACGTCCGGATAGGCTTGCAGCCGATCAGGACGTAGATCTCGTCGATGCGGTTGTTTTGGTTCAGGTGGCTCGTCGTTCTCACGTGTCTGAAGGGATTTATGCCCAAAACTGTGTTTTACCACTGTTTTGTCCTGCTATAAAATGCTCGCCCTTGTGCGCCGCGTGTGTGTGCACCCACTAGGTAAGAGACACTATTTACCTTGTCTCGGCCACAGTTGTCATCTCTCTCTGCACAATTCAGTATTTGCAGCTTATGACACTTTGTCTGTGTTCCAAGCCAACCCCTTGTTGTTCTCACCTCCACCAGTGTGTGCTAGTGAGTTAGCTTGCTGGCTTGTGCTGCCATGCCAGCGACAGTAGTGCTAGGAAGTTGTCTTTCATGGTATCAGAGTGGCAAGCCAGTACTCTCACAGCTGCGTAGCAGAGGCGTAGCAACCACAATAGCAGTGAGCAACTGCAGCCGTTGCCTTGAGTAGCAGCAGCAGTAGCGCCCACTGTCTCAGCGAGAGGTCCTGGGAGGACCCACCACAACTCTGACCGCTTTCTTAAAAACTCTGCGGCAGATCCACGATGTTTCGCGGATCCATGGCGTTCCACCACGGTAGCTCCGCGGCGGTTCTGGAACACGCCGGCGGTGCTTCACGGTGCTCCGCGGTCACGAATCCGCGGCAATTCCACGGCAAGTCTGCGGTCGCCAGTCGCGGCAGCTCCGCGGTGGTTGCGGAACGCAGTGACGGAGGTGCCATGGCAGTTTGTGGCACCCCGCCGTGTTCCGCATTGGTGCGACCGCAGTGGCTGTTCCGCGACAGCAGAAGCCGCTCCACGGAAAAATCACGGTGCTCCGCGGTGATGAGATCTCTGTAGCGGATGCGACAACTTCGCGCTCGCAACATGTGCACCGATGGTGCCGTGGATCTACCACGGTTGCACGCAGCGTTCTGAAGTGCGACACCCCACAGTGATGGTGCAATGGCAGATCCGCAGTGTTCCACGGATCCGCAGTGTTCTGCCGCGGTAGCTCCGCGGCGGTTCTGGAACATGCCGGCCGTGCTCCACGGTACTCCGTGGCCGCGAGCCCACGGTAGTTCCGCAGCAGTTCTGCAGTCGCCACTCGCGGCAGCTCTACGGTGGTTGCTGAACGCACTGACGGAGGTGCCCCAGCAGTTAGTGGCACCCCGCCGTGTTCCGCATTGGCGCGACCGCGGTGGCTGTTCCGCGGCAAGTTTGAGGTGTTCCACGGCACGCCGCGGAAATTCCGCCGGTAGCACCACCGACAGCACCACCGGAAGCATTGCCGGCACTATCTTCTTAAAACCCGACCAACATGCCAAAACTCACCCCCACCAGCGCCGCCACCGACGCAGCTGCCGAGGGCAGCTCCGTCAACGGCCATCGTCACCACAACGGTAGCAGCAGCAACAGCAGCAGTAGCATCAGCACCAGCAGCACCACCACCACCACCACCAGCACGAGCAACAGCCACAGCAGCAGCCATAGCCGTAGCAGCAGCAACAACAGCGGCAACAGCAGCAACCGCAGTAGCAGCAGCGGCCACCCAGTACGTTGACTTTGGCGTGCCATGTGCACGCGCCGGTGGAACTACAGGCAGCGAGCCGCAAGACTTTGACAAGGTAGGTCGCTGAGCTGCAGGACGTGGTCAGGGGCTTACTGCCCCAGCAGCAGCATCAGCCTGCAGACCCAAGCAAGGACCATCTCGCTCTTGGCGGCAATGCTGATGAGGTATTTGAGACCCTCTCTGACTCTAGAGAGGACAGGGAGGAGGAGCTGCTGCGAGTACATCTCCTCCGCCTGTAGGCACGCCGTAGAGCGCGTGAGGCAAATGCAGCCCTTCAAGGCACGAGCTCCAGCACCGTCGCCGGCCTGGAATCATCTCACCGCCCTTTGAGCTTTGAGGAGCTGGCTCTGCAAGTCCGCCTGGGCAAGGGGGTTGCCTCCTCTACGACCGGTCCCGTAGTGGCTTCAGCTGTCACTCTACCGACAATCAAGCCACCCATGTAAGCAGGACAGTGCCAACGGCACTGATCACGGCTTGAGGCATCCTTGAATGTACAATCTGACTGTGGATTTGGAATCTACAGGAAAAACCGTGCAAGATCGACCCAAGAACGGGGTCGATCCATCAAGAATTGAGGAAGATACGCCCAGCCAAAGGTTGGACCAGGCGAGGGGAAAAAGGTGACGGGAAATCATCCCCAAAGACTGAGGCTCGACCCTCGGAAGACCCAACAAAGCCAAAGCGCACCTTGGGGCCCGGATAGTCAATGAGTCAAGGATCATTGAGGGCCAAGGGCGCTTCGGAATGGCGCCCCGGTGTGTTATTACCAGAAAGGGCGCTTCGGGCGGCCGTCACCGCCGCTAGTGGTGCTGCCAGCGGCAGATTACCGTGGTTCACGGAAACGGCCATATCTCGGCCGTTCCTCCACGGAATGATGCGATTCTTGGTGCGTTGGAAAGCTTGGAAGATGAGCTACGTGATGTTAAGGCAACAACGCTCATCCCAGGCCTGTACGGGGCTGCACACGGCTCGGCGACCTCGGGTCGCCTAGGATGTGTCATCATGTACATATAGTCTTGTATGTTGACACTTGAATAACAAGTACAGTTTACTCCCACTGTGCCACACGTGTTCCCGTGCTCCCCCAAGACNCACCTTGGGGCCCGGATAGTCAATGAGTCAAGGATCATTGAGGGCCAAGGGCGCTTCGGAATGGCGCCCCGGTGTGTTATTACCAGAAAGGGCGCTTCGGGCGGCCGTCACCGCCGCTAGTGGTGCTGCCAGCGGCAGATTACCGTGGTTCACGGAAACGGCCATATCTCGGCCGTTCCTCCACGGAATGATGCGATTCTTGGTGCGTTGGAAAGCTTGGAAGATGAGCTACGTGATGTTAAGGCAACAACGCTCATCCCAGGCCTGTACGGGGCTGCACACGGCTCGGCGACCTCGGGTCGCCTAGGATGTGTCATCATGTACATATAGTCTTGTATGTTGACACTTGAATAACAAGTACAGTTTACTCCCACTGTGCCACACGTGTTCCCGTGCTCCCCCAAGATGATCCTACGCTTCCGCAACGCCGGGTTGGTGTGCACCGGCCTCCCCTTTGGTCGCCGTTGCCACCGGTTGGTGTCTCCACTATCTGGTTGAGGCTTGCACACCGAGCCCGGTTTACACTTGGTATCAGAGCCACCCTTGGCTCAGGGGCACAATCATCTATGTGGCAACCTCTCCTGGTCAGCGTAGACCAGCACGCATCTTGTCTCTTTGGCAGATCCGTGTCCAAGGCCAACCACGCACTCCGGTGACAAGGCGGTAGCCGGAAGACCCGTTGAGGAAGAAGTTGTACCGGACGTGAAGATGACTTCAACTGGCTCGTCCTCGTTGGCCGCGGCGTTTGACGCGCAAGGCAAAGTAACAGCAGCCACAGCATTGCAAAAGTTACTCGCCGACATGCAGGCCAAGATGGACTTGTTGGAGAAGCAGAACGAGTATCTCAATCAAGAGCTCGCGAAGCGTCCAGTAACAACACCAGTGGCAGTTACCACCGCAAACGTACCTGCGGTGGGCGTCCCGAGCCCGCCCAAGCCGGAGTCGTTTGACCCATCGAAGAAGGATGGGCCAGCTCCGCATGCTTGGATACTCGGACTGGAATTGTACTTCACCGCCATCGGCGTGGATGCCTCAAGGTACGAGGCGCGCCGCGACTATGCCGTGACCCTATTGAGAGGGGCATCGTTGGATTGGTGGGCCGATGTGATGCGGTCCAATCCACACGGCAGTGGAGCATCAATGGTCGCCGGCATTGCGGCCGCGACCGGAATCTCAACCCCATTGGCTCCAACGTGCAGCAGTGGCGACCCTACCCTGAAATGGCCGACCTCGTGGAAGGAGTTCACGGAGTCGTTCATCAAGCGCTTCACCGTGGGTGACGTGAGGAACAACGCGCGTGCCAAGCTGCGTCGGCTTCGCCAAACTGGCGGCGTCGCCGAATACACCTGCAGGTTTTGTGAGATCGTCGCCAACTGTGGCTTTGACTCCCACGAATTGTGCTTCCACTACAGCAACGGCCTCAAGAATGACGCCCGCGCTATGACAGTGATGCACGACCTCAACGACGACCTGTCGACAATAATCGCAGCAGCCGAACGGTACGATTCGCGCGTGCAACAGGCTCATGCCAACAGCCACAATTCTTTTGGTGGTGGTTATGGCAAGCGGGCCGAGAGCGACGTCACGCCCATGGAGATCGGAGCGTTGCAACAGCGCAAGTGCTACATGTCAATACGCCGGATAGCAACGGTCTAGAAAACGGGTCCCGACATGGGAGGCCGCCAACCGCTCTTGGTATTGCAACCAAGATAACATATCACCCTCGAACGAGGGATCCACACTTTAGGTTCGTTTGGTTTGCAACCTCACGAAGTCCGCATGTTGGTCTTTAGTGTCTACCTTTGGTTGGACACTCTGTGAGGAGTCTCAAAGGCAAGAACTGTAAATGGATGCATGCAAGGTACAGGCTTTTATACTTGCAGAGCTTTGCTAAAGCTTCTGCTTGTAGTGGCTCCACTGGAGCCAACCTCGTCCTACATTCCTACTTGGCGCGTCCTTAGACCGCCAAGTGTCATCCTCAAGGCAGGCTCTAGTAAGCTTCCTAGAAGCTTCCTCTCCCACTTTTGGCCACAAAGAAAACTGCGGCCGTCGCGGGGTTTGAGCCCGCGACCTCTGGTTTGAGACTCCGGTGCCTAATCAACCAAGCCAAAAAGGTATGGTTCCTATGATGAGCCACAGGGGACATACCCATTATGGGCAGTGCATTCCTGGCCCATCTCAGAACAGACCAAGGGGACATACTCCATAGAGCAGTGCATGCCTTGTCTGTATGTGTAGCTAGCCAGCTAGGCAGTGGACAAAGTGCACACTATTTCAACAAATCTCTCCCTTGCACCTCTGTCCATCTGTCCCTTGCTCGGCTCCATCAATGCCTTGGAGCTCACCCTTCCTCTGCCGCACTCCTCATGCCGAATCCACGAATGCCTGCATAATGCAAGTC
>SZWC01002113.1:103095-124971 GCA_023375785.1 Penium margaritaceum | reverse complement strand
TCCTACATTCCTACTTGGCGCGTCCTTAGACCGCCAAGTGTCATCCTCAAGGCAAGCTCTAGTAAGCTTCCTAGAAGCTTCCTCTCCCAGTTTTGGCCACAAAGAAAATTGCGGCCGTCGCGGGGTTTGAGCCCGCGACCTCTGGTTTGAGACTCCGGTGCCTAATCAACCAAGCCAAAAAGGTATGGTTCCTATGATGAGCCACAGGGGACATACCCATTATGGGCAGTGCATTCCTGGCCCATCTCAGAACAGACCAAGGGGACATACTCCATAGAGCAGTGCATGCCTTGTNCGTGACTGTCGGAGTCCAAAGAAGGGCGACGGCAAGGGTAAGCGTCAAGGGAAGGGGAAGCAAGCCACGAAGGAAGCAGATAAAGCAACAAAGGAGTCGGGAAACGAGGAGAGCCGGGAGTAGATGGCGTTACTCCTGGCTCCTCTCAGCCCAAACCGCCAGTTGACCGCCCACCAGAACGCCTTGCGGCAATTAAGGGGGTTTCCGAGGTCAAGGCATAGGACGCGGGGCATGAGGTGGAGCAGCCCGCACTTCTCTTGGAGGCGCAAGTGAAAGGCGTCAAGGGGAAGGTGGGGAGCCTGCTGGATTGTGGCGCGAGCCACAGTTTTGTGAGCATGGAGTGTGCTCGAAAGTGGGGCCTTGCGCTCACGAGCAAGAAGCGGACCGCTAACCAAGTGGACGGCACGATTGAAGTGGGGTACCTGGCCCGTCCCCTCTCCATTCGCGTGGGGAAGCTTCGCATAACGACCGTATACCGGGTGTGCCNGATGAAGGATTACGATGTGATCCTCGGTCGTGACTTCCTCCACAAGTACAACCCCGTCGTCAATTGGGAGGCGCGCACCGTCTCAGTCAAGCTCGGAGACAAGGAGTATCCCCTGCCTACGCGGTCCGAGGGAGAGGCCGCGGAGGAGGAGACTTGCGAGGAGGAAGTGCCGCAGCATTCGGTGCCTCGCAAGGAGGAATTGGCGCCTATGATGCTGAATTTAGTGCAGCTCAAGCGCGCGATTCGGAAAAGGGAGCAGATTTTTTTGGCGTTCGTGCGAGACGTGGAAGACGATTTCGACGAACCAGAGGACGTGGCGCCTACTGTGGCGCATGGGGCGACTCGTAAGCAGCCGGGGGTCCAAGGCAAGTTTGCCGCGGTGCCCGAGGGGCTTCGGAAGGTGTGTACGGAGTTCGAGGACGTGTTCCCCGACACCCTCCCGGCGGGTCTGCCACCAAAGCGAGACGTGGACCATCGCATCGACCTCAAACCTGGAGCGCGCCCACCTGTTCGTGCAACATACCGCATGAGCGACGCGCAACTGCAGGAGCTCAAGAAGCAGCTGACCGAGATGATGGAGCAGGGCTTCATCCGCCCCTCGTCGTCTCCTTATGCTGCACCTGTCTTGTTTGTGCAAAAAAAGACAGGGGAGATGCGCATGTGCGTGGACTACCGGGCGTTGAACGAGTTGACCATCAAGAACCGGTACCCGCTTCCACGAGCTGAGGAGCTATTCGACCAGCTCCGTGCCGCTCGCTTCTTCACAAAGATCGACCTCCGTTCCGGCTACCACTAGATCCGCATTGCAGCAGATGATGTGGAAAAGACGGCCTTCCGCACCCGCTATGGTCACTACGAGTTCCTCGTGATGCCTTTCGGGTTGACCAATGCACCGGCCACCTTCATGGCGGCAATGAACAACATCTTCAGGCCGTACTTGGATGAATTCGCGGTGGTGTACCTCGACGACATCTTGGTGTATAGCAGGACGGCGGCGGAGCATGAGGAGCATGTGAAGAAGGTCCTCAAGATTTTGAGGAAGGAGAAGTTTTCTGCAAAACTCTCTAAGTGTGAGTTCGCGGTGGGTAAAGTTGAATTCCTTGGACACATAATTGGCAATGGACAGATTGCCATGGACCCGCGCAAAGTGTCGGCCGTACAAGAGTGGCCGAAGTTGCGTAGTGTGCACGATGTGCAAGTGTTCCTTGGTTTTTGCAACTACTACCGCAGGTTTATCCTTGGCTACGCGGGAGTGTCAGCGCCACTCTCCAATGTCACTCGCAAGGATCGCGAGTGGAGTTGGGGAGTTAGCGAACAAGAAGCCTTTGAGAATCTCAAACGGGCTCTGACCTCCGCGCCGGCCTTGCACTTGGCCGACAGCGGCCGTGAGTTTGAAATGACGATGGATGCATCGGACCTGGCCATTGGTGGAATCCTTTTGCAGGACTTTGGCAACGGGTCACATGCAGTCGCCTACTACTCGCGCAAGTTGCGCGGGGCGGAGCTGAACTATGCCACCCATGACAAGGAGATGCTCGCCGTGGTCGTAGCCTTCAAGAACTGGCAGTGCTACCTCGAGGCGCGGAAGTGCACGGTCTACACCGACCACCACGCATTGAAGTACTTCAAGACGCAGCCGAACCTGAGTCGGTGGCAAGCGCATTGGGTGGAGTACCTCGAGTCGCACTTTGACTACGAGATCGTGTACCGGCCGGGTCGCATCAACCCAGCCGACACACTCTCAAGGCAACCAGACCTGATGATCCGGGTCGCGTCTCTCACCATCCACGAGGATGCTTTCCTTGTGAAGCTCTTCACGGAGGGATACGAGACGCATGGGGAGTACGACGCTCGGAGATTTTTCTTCGAGGCGCCGTATTGGCGACGGCGCGGCACGCAACAGGTGGTGGTTCCCGCGGTACCCGCACTTCGGCAGCTGATTTTTGCGGAGTGCCATGACAGTAGCCCGAGCGGTCACTTCTCCGTCGACAAGACATTGAAGACAGTGGCTCGCTTCTTTTGGTGGCCCACCATGTTGTCGGAGGTGGCTGAATTCTGCCGGAGTTGTGACGTGTGCCAACGCCACAAGGCAAGGAGGACAAAGACCCCGGGTCTCCTCCAACCCTTGCCCATCCCCGAGCAGCCGTGGCAGGACATCTCCATGGATTTCATCACGGGTTTGCCCATGACAGCGGCAGGCCACAATGCGGTGTTGGTGGTGGTGGATCGCTTCAGCAAGATGTCGCACTTCATTGCGACGTGTGATACGGTGAGCGCGGAAGGCACGGCTCGGCTGTTCCTCGAGCACGTGGTGCGTCTTCATGGCGTGCCGCGGTCCATTGTGAGCGACCGTGACCCGCGTTTCACAAGCAAGTTCTGGCGAGAACCCATGGAGCGATACGACAGCAAGGTGCAGCTGTCGACCAGTTTTCATCCCCAAACTGACGGGCAAACGGAGCGGATGAACCAGACACTGGAGCAGCTCCTCCGTACGGTGGGTGATCCGGACGAGACGGCCTGGGACCAGCGATTGCCGGTCGCTGAACTGGCGTACAACTCTGCCACGTCCGCCTCCACCGGCAAGGCGCCATTTGAGGTGGTGAACGGGACGGTGCCCGCCACACCCCTCAGTTTGCACGTCGCAAGCAACCTGCCCGCGGTGGAGTCTACTGCACGTGATTTCAAGCAGATTTGGGCGGCGACGCGACATGCATTAAAGAAGGCACAAGAGCAGCAGAAAGTGCAAGCAGACCGCCGACGCGTGGACGCAACACTCAAGGTCGGTGATCGCGTGCTTCTCAACAGCGCGCACGTCAAGCTTCGCGGGGTCCGGTCGGACAAGTTGAAACCCCGGTGGCTTGGTCCGTTCAAGGTGCTCGAAATGCGGACACCCGTGGTAGCACGGTTGGCTCTCCCGCCTTCCATGCTAGTCCACGACGTGTTCCACATCTCCAAACTCAAGCTCTACCATGATCCGGCCGAGCATTTTCCTGGCCGCAGTTCTGCGTCTCCCCCTCCGGTGGTGATCGAAGGCGAGCAAGAGTTTGAGGTGGAGGCCATCCTTGACCACAGTCGTCGTGGCTGTGGATGGGAGTACCTGGTCAAGTGGAGAGGCTACGACGCAGCCCACAACTCACGGGAGCCGGCCCGCAACTTCAATGTTGGCGGGGTGAATGCCATCCTCCGGGACTATCAAGAGCGAACTGGGGCGGCTCGCTCCTAAAGGGGGGGGTAGTGTAAGCCGGACAGTGCCAACGGCACTGATCATGGCTTGAGGCTTCCTTGAATGTATAATCTGACTGTGGATTTGGAATCTACAGGAAAAACCGTGCAAGATCGACCCAAGAACGGGGTCGATCCATCAAGAATTGAGGAAGATACGCCCGGCCAAAGGTTGGACCAGGCGAGGGGAAAAAGGTGACGGGAAATCATCCCCAAAGACTGAGGCTCGACCCTTGGAAGACCCAACAAAGCCGAAGCGCACCTTGGGGCCCGGATAGTCAATGAGTCAAGGATCATTGAGGGCCAAGGGTGCTTCAGAATGGCGCCCCGGTGTGTTATTACCAGAAAGGGCGCTTCGGACGGCCGTCACCGCCGCTAGTGGTGCTGTCAGCGGCAGATTACCGTGGTTCACGGAAACGGCCATATCTCGGCCGTTCCTCCACGGAATGATGCGATTCTTGGTTCGTTGGAAAGCTGGGAAGATGAGCTACGTGATGCTAAGGCAATAACGCTTATCCCAGGCCTGTACAGGGCCGCACACGGCTCGGCGACCTCGGGTCGCCTAGGATGTGTCATCATGTACATATAGTCTTGTATGTTGACACTTGAATAACAAGTACAGTTTACTCCCACTGTGCCACACGTGTTCCCGTGCTCCCCCAAGACAATCCTACGCTTCTGCAACGCCGGGTTGGTGTGCACCGGCATCCCCTTTGGTCGCCGTTGCCACCGGTTGGTGTCTCCACCATCCGGTTGAGGCTTGCACACCGAGCCCGGTTTACAACCCAAGTGGTTTGAGTCAGACTCGCTCGTCTTCCGGACTGGGAACGACTACAAGTCCTAGGAGCCGCGCATTCGCATGTGGGCCATGAGCAAGGGGGTCCTCGCCTACTACTTCACCCCCTACTAGGCATCTGACCCCGCCCAGACACACATGGTGGTCCGTGCCGCCTCCGGCCAGATGAAGGCCGCCGTGAACTACACTAAGGACTTCAGTCGTTTCCTTGGCGATCCACTGACCGGCTCGGGAGCTGACCCTTGCGCGGCGTGGGTACTGGTTGTCACCCTTTTTTAGGGCGCCACCTTGGCCCTGACGTCCCAGCGTCTTGCCGACTTCAACTCCCTTTGCCAGACTGCTCAGGAGTCCGCAGCTGACTACTGGCGCCGGGCGATCCAGCTACACGAGGAGTTGGGAGACAATGCCCCTGCGCAGTACTCTGCCCTCCAGATCATTCTCTACAGCATCCACCTCGACTATGCATGCTTCTTTAGCAACTTTGACCAGACTCTGCTACGCGACATGGGGAGCGATGGGATCCTGCTGCGCTAGGCCACCCTCCACTTCCTGGAGGTCGCCAGCATGGACGCAGCGAACCGCGCTCGTCGAAGCACCACTTTAGCTGCATTTTCCACCCTGTCCTCCCCCCCTTCGTCTACAACGACAGCAGCACCAGCTTAGGGGAAGAAGGGTCGCAGGTTGTCACCCAGTGGCTCCAGCTGTGGGACCAGCAACAACACCAGCGCGAGCAGCATGAGCCGCAGCAATAGCTGCGGGAGCGGCAGCAGCAGCGGCGACAGCAGCAGTAGCAGCAGTAGCAACAACTCCGGTAGCACAACGGACCGCCGGCTCATGTGCTTCAAGTGCGGAGGTGATCATCGCTACCCCGACTGCACTCGCCTGACGTGCCGCCCGTTGGACTCGGCGATGGTCACGCACGACCTACAGCAGGCACACGAGGCGCGCGTGCACCAGACATCCGGTGCGACCGCCCGCTCTGCCGCCACTACCGCAATCGTCCTGGATCAGCCCGCTGCTACAACGATCTCCTCCACCGACCCTCGCAACCAGGCGCTCGCCGACCGGGACAGGACGATCACCGAGCTGCACCAGCTTCTCGTCCTGTGCTCATCTCAGGGAGGTACGAGTGAGTTTACTAAGCCAAGGGGCTCTACAGCTTGTGGACTGACTATGTCGTTGCATGATGCTGCTTATGGTGGTCCCCATGCCCACTCGTGTGCGCGTGAAGAACCTGATGACGTGTCTTGGTTGCATGCGTCTCATGTACGTTCCACCATATGTCTTGCCGTGTCGCCCACCGAGCCCCTCGCTTTTGTGCCCTGTTCAGTAACCGAGTGCCACGTTGCCCCTTGTACGCATGTCATGGATGCCACCTGGGTCGTTTGACTCTGGTGCCACCCATCACATGACATGTCGTCGTGACGCCTTTGTCGTCTTGCATCCCGTTGGCGCTATTTGCTCTGTCTGCACTGCAGCTGGCCATGAGGTCCCTGTTCAGGGTGTTGGAGTTGTACAGTTCACCGGGCCCGCTGATCTCGTATACATCTCCAATGTCCCCTTTGTCCCTGATCTTAAGCTCAGCCTGCTGTCTGTCCGTGCTTGCACCAAGATGGGCCTGGGTGTCATGCACGTGGCTGCCGATGCTCGCATCTTTGTGCGCGACACCCAGGAGACCGTCCTCAATGGGACGGTCATCGATGATCTCTATCACATCTCTGGGTCCTCTCCGAGTGTCCCCCCTTGCCTCCTTCTCCCATGGCTCGTGTCTTCGTGGCTGGTGCTCAGTCCCCCGAGCTCCATCGTCTCCTGCATTGACGCCTCTGTCATGTCCACGTGTGGGCAGTCGACAAGCTGATTTGCACTCAGCCTGCTCTCGGCCTTGATGCGGCGTCCTTCGAGGCACCGCCCACGACCGACTGCCTGTCATGTGCTGAAGGAAAAATGCACCGGTCCTCCTATCCTGATTCTGTCTCCAGGACTCGTCGGCCCTTGGAGCTTGTCCACTCTGACCTCATGGGTCCGCTCCCTGTCGAGTTTCTGGAGGACCGCGGCCGCTACGTCCTGACGCTGAGTGATGACTTCACGCGCTTGCACTGGGTCTACAGTCTGCGTGAGAAGAGCGACGCCACCATCGCTGTCCACATTTGGCTGGTCATGGCCGAACGCGAGTCCCACCGTCGCCTTCAGACCTTTTGCTCTGACCGTAGCGGCGAGTACCTCGGGGACATGGCCCGCTCCTTCACCGAGCTTGGTGTCGTCCACAACCTCTCAGGTCCCGCCACCCCCCAGCAGAACAGTGTCTCAATGCGCTGGATCCGCACCATGGAGGACGCGGTCCGCGCCATGTGCACCGACATCGCCATGCCTGAGGCCTTTGCCTTTGAGGGCATGGCGTACCTGACCTGGGTATGGAACCGCATTCCACACGGTCCCCTTCCAGGTCACCGCATGCCCTACAAGTTGTGGTACGAATGTCACGCGGATCTGCACCTGGCCCATGTTTGGGGCTCCCTTGCCTGTGTCTGGTTCACACCGGAGCAGCAGTGGAGCAAGCTCTCTCTTTGGGGCCGCATCTGCGCCTTTGTCGCTGTGGCCCCGCGGTCGAAAGCCTGGTGGTTCTGGGACCCTGAGCGACGCCGCATTCTGGAGTCCCGTGACGCTCTCTTCTTCGAGCACCTCACGTTCCGTGACCTTGCTTGCATCCACACTCTTCGTGCTCCTCATCCCCCTGGGTATGCCGGACCACGTAGTGTGGGGGAGGTTCCTGCCACGGCTGGCACAGTGCCCCCGGCCAGTGCGGTCACTCCGTCGCCGACACCCCAAAGGCTGTCCCTAGAGGTTGTGCTCATCGGCACCCCAAGCCCCGTCCCATCTGCGGCTCACTCCTCTCCGCTCTTGCCCGTGTCCGAGTTTGCGTCCGAGTCCGCATCTGTGTCTAAGGCCATGCCCGATCCTGTGTCTGCATCCGCGTCTGAGGCCCTGCCTGATCCAGCGTCCGCGCCCGTGGCGGGCTCTGAGCCGTCCCCGCCTCCGGCCGCTAACGTGCCCACGTCTGTTGTGGGTCTATCCTCGGCCACTGAGGCTGTGCCAGCCTCTAGTGACGCACCTGTCATGCAATCCACATCAGCATGTGAGTCGGCGGCGGGCACTGCTCCTGCCCCGTAGGACCCCTACACACGGGCACCCGGCGGACACCTCCGCCCTTGCCCCACGCACACCGTCGTCAGTAGTGACCCTGGCACAAAGGCCTTCGGCCTGAGTGCTCGCAGCCTCACCAAGGTTCACCCTGGCTGTGCCACTGGCATGACACTACCTGCTCATGAGCACGGTCTCGCTCGTGACGCCGCTAAGTCCATGGTGATGGTTGACCCTCCCTCTGCAGTGTATGCCCTGGCCACACGCAGTGCACCACTGCTATCTCCCGATCCCACCAGTCTGCCTGAGGCCTTGTCAGCCCCCGACGCTGAGTAGTGGCGCTCTGCCTGCTAGGCTGAGCTCGATGCCATCCGAGCGGCATCTTTGAGTTGGTAGACTTACCAAAGAATTGCAAGGCCATCAAGGCCAAGTGGGTTCTACGCAAGAAGATCAAACTAGACGGCATAGTGGAGCGCTACAAAGCCCGCCTGACAGTAAAAGGCTTCTCTCAGGTCCCTGGTGTGGACTACACTGAGACCTTTGCCCCTGTTGGACAGATGACGACCACGCTCACACTGCTAAGCCACGTGGCATAGCACGACTAGGAGCTCCATCAGATGGATGTCAACAACGTGTTTATGAACGGGGACCTTGAGGAGGAGATCTACATGGTCCAGCCACCCGGCTTTGAGGATGCCACCGGTCGCATGTACCGACTGCGGAAGGCCTTTTACTACCTGAAACAGTCACCTCGCTGCTGGAATCAGGAGGTCACCAGCACAATGAGATGCACTGGGTACGTTCAGAGTGATGCTGACCCATCCCTGTTCCTCACTCAGTCCCCAGCACCGCTCGCTGACATCCTCCTCTACGTGGACGATCTTCTGATCACCTCGCCCGACCTGGGAGCAGTGAACGCTGCTAAGGGCGTTCTGTTCTCGGCTTACAAGATGAAAGACCTTGGCGAGGCCTCTGTCTTTCTGGGGATGGAGATCGTGCAAGACCGTGTCCGTCGCACACTTTGTGTCCATCAGGCACGCTCTACAGAGGCTGTGGAGGAGCGCTTTGCTGACCTCCTCGTTGCCGTCCACACGGCCTCCATGCCCATGACCCCTAAAGGGGAGGCTGCCCTGAAGGTGGATGATCCAGCTGACCTGGGGGAGCCAGTCAACGTGACCCTGTACCTGCGAGTCATCGGCTCGCTCATTAACTTGGCCACCACGACACGGCCCGACATTGCCTTCAATGTTAGCTTGCTCGCCCAATTCTCACAAGCTCCACACCAGCAAACATTGGAGGCAGCAGTCTGGTGTGTGCGCTACATCCCGTCCACCACACGCTTTGGCCTGTGCTTTCGTGAGCAGGTGTCCATTGTGCTTGATGGGTACACATATAGTGACTCGGCGTGGATTCCAGATGGCAAGAGCCACACCGGCTACGTCTTTCTCATTGGAGGCACCGCAGTGTCTTGGCGTAGTGGGAAGCAGGGCTGCATTGCACGCAGCACTACGGAGGCAGAGTATGTTGCTCTAGACGCCGATGTAGCTGAGTGTGTCTAGCTTGTCCGTCTGCTGCGTGAACTGCATTATTCCATTCCCCCCGTGGTCCTTCAGGGTAACAACATGAGGGCGGAGGCCATCGCCAAGAACTCAGGTGTGTTCCATGCATGCACAAAACACATCAATGTCGAGCACCACTTTGTGCGTGATGTGGTTGACCGTGGTGAGATCCGAGTCATCCACGTGGGCACTGACAGGCAGCGCACGGATTTTCTGACCAAGGCTCTAGGTCGTTTGAAGCTTCATGCGGCCACTCATTCCGTGGGACTCTGCCCCATTCTTGTTGCAGGTTGACTCCTCATGTGCCACGCTGCGTGTGCGGTGCCCGCTACTTGCATTGTCTGTGTGCTTCCTACTCTGTATAACGTTAGTGTCTGCACGTGCATGGACGTGTATCACCCTCCGGTCATGGGGGAGTGTTGTTGTGTGTGTTGTACACTGCTTACGGTGACCCCTCGGCTCATGTCCATTGACATGCAGATCCTTGACATGACTACGGTGGTAGAACACCGACGGCCGCACGGGCGCCCAGAAGACTTTATTATTATTTTTATTCGTGCTGTGGGACAGTACATAGGCTTGCAGCCTATCAGGACGTGGCTCTTGTTGATGCGGCTGTTCTGGTTCAAACGACTCGTTGTTCTGATGTGTCTGTAGGAAGTTATGCCCAAAACTGTGTTTTTGCCACTGTTTTGTCTGTTAGAAAATGCCCGCCCTTGAGCGCCGTGTGTGTGTGTGCACCCACTAGGTCCGAGACACTATTTAGGTCGTCTAGGCTTCAGTTGTCATCTCTCTCTGCACAATTGAGTATTTGCAGCTTATGACACTTTGTCTGTGTCCCTAGCCAACCCCTTGCTGTGATCATCACCACCTGTGTGTGCTAGTGAGTTAGCTGGCCGGCTTGTCATGCCACGCCAACGACAGCAGTGCTAGGAAGCTGTCTTTCACCGGCCAGCGTCCAGAGCTCTGGAACGATCGTCAGTAGCTCCAAGATGGTAGTCCACCACCAGACGACGCACTGTCACCACCAGTGTAGCGCGCGGCCGGTCCGACGTGGCTCGCACGAGGTCTCTGGCCTGTGGACGGGCGGACGGGATGGCTTGAGGGTCAGAGACCGTCAAGCATCGCGGTTTTGGCCTAGTCGGCCAAGGATTCCGTCTATTCCGTCACAGTGGTATTAGAGTGCCGGGGTTCGAGTCCGACGTGCGGACACCGAGGGCGGCTCACTCCTATCGGGAGGGAGTGTAGTGCGCGGAGCTAGAAAACCTAGGCAACAGGTTGGGGCAGTATCGTTGTTGATGTAGCGTGCGGGATTCCACGCTCGTTGCTTAAGTCAGCTGCCCCCTCAGGCTGCTGCTCTAGAGTCTAAGTCTGGAAGCTCTGGGTTTGTTACTCAGAAACGTACGCGCCAGAGTTAGCGCCAGAAAGCAGCTG
The DNA here is from genome assembly GCA_023375785.1 of Penium margaritaceum. Classification (NCBI taxonomy): domain Eukaryota; kingdom Viridiplantae; phylum Streptophyta; class Zygnematophyceae; order Desmidiales; family Peniaceae; genus Penium; species Penium margaritaceum. Next base: position 114,040 of record SZWC01002113.1, on the reverse strand, counting down.
AAAACTGAAAGTAACTGGTTATGAATGAAGAATAAGCAACAATGGGAGACCCCTCCAAGTTCTAGCTCCCCCACACTAGTGTTGAAGTTGTTACTCAGCTAACCAACCAATCAGAAAATAGCTCTGGACCTATTTTCTGGCAGGCAGGGTTTTCTCGGTGAGCCCTGCCAGACGCCCGACAGCCCAAAACCCGGGTGTCGTCCGTTTTGCCTGAAAACTGGACCATACCATAATACCGACGCTGCCAACGCACTCGTGCGGTCAGAATCAGCTAGAAAAATAGTAGCAAAGTGTTATGGCTGCCCGAACCCGGGCAGTGCCTATGGTGGTCCATGATGCCGAACAGGGCCATACATCATGCAACAAGGACCTTAGGCAGAGCATGACAATGCAGACGCTATGGGACGCGCTGGACGCNCAACCAATCAGAAAATAGCTCTGGACCTATTTTCTGGCAGGCAGGGTTTTCTCGGTGAGCCCTGCCAGACGCCCGACAGCCCAAAACCCGGGTGTCGTCCGTTTTGCCTGAAAACTGGACCATACCATAATACCGACGCTGCCAACGCACTCGTGCGGTCAGAATCAGCTAGAAAAATAGTAGCAAAGTGTTATGGCTGCCCGAACCCGGGCAGTGCCTATGGTGGTCCATGATGCCGAACAGGGCCATACATCATGCAACAAGGACTCTAGGCAGCGCATGACAATGCAGACGCGATGGGACGCGCTGGACGCATGCAGACAGCAACTGCGGTGGCAGTGACCGTCGGCAGCACGACCGCCGAGGAGGCCTGCCGATGGAGCTGAGCACGTTGCCGGAGAGAGGAGGCTCCAGCGAACTACGCGTAGAACTCAGCGTGCATCGGCTCCACCGGATGAAACTCAGCGTCGAGTCTCGCCGTCAGTCATCTGCACGCCGATGTACACAAGCCGGGAGGACACAACAGAGCACAATGAGAGATGCGCAAAAACCAACACTTCCCCATGACTCACAGGCGTAGTGTACATGGGCGGGCAGAGAAACGGTCAATATCCAGACTCCCCCAAGGTATGCAGAGACGCAGGCAGAGACAAAGAGGGCAACTCACGGACGCACGCCGACTGAACTCACAGCCTTCTTGAACGAGTCCCGCTTCAGTGCCTTGGTCAGGAGGTCAGCCAGCTGCCGTGCTGTCTCAACCCATACGATGTTGATGCTGCCGTCATGCAACAACGAACGCACATAGTGATACTCAACATTGATGTGCTTTGTGCGTGTGTGATGCACACCGTCATTGTCGGCGATGGCCATGGCACTCTCATTGTCACAATGCAAGGTGATGGATGCGACAGACTGACGCAACTCGGACANGCACGCCGACTGAACTCACAGCCTTCTTGAACGAGTCCCGCTTCAGTGCCTTGGTCAGGAAGTCAGCCAGCTGCCGTGCTGTCTCAACCCATACGATGTTGATGCTGCCGTCATGCAACAACGAACGCACATAGTGATACTCAACATTGATGTGCTTTGTGCGTGTGTGATGCACACCGTCATTGTCGGCGATGGCCATGGCACTCTCATTGTCACAATGCAAGGTGATGGATGCGACAGACTGATGCAAATCAGACAATAGACGACGCAACCACACGCTCTCACACGCGCCTGAACCAAGGGCCACGTACTCAGCCTCAGCAGTGCTGCGTGCAATGCACCCCTGCTTGCCACTACGCCAGGACACAGATTTGCCGCCGACCAGAAAGATCCAGCCCGTGCAACTCATACCGTCTAGACTGAGTCACTGTCGGTGTAGCCCAGTACGACAACGGACGGCTGACAGCGGAACATGAGACCTCACCGAGGGGTCGAGACGACATAGCGCAGCACTCGGATTGCGGCCTCGAAGTGGAGGTGACGCAGCTCCTGAGAGAACTGGGCCAGGAGGTTGACGGCGACCGCGATGTCTGGACGCGTTGTCGTCGCCAATCATCAGTGACCCGATGACCCGCAGATACGTTGTCACCCGCAGCTGGGTCATGACTCTTCAGCTTCACCTGGCCATCGGGTGACATGGGTGAAGATGCGCTAGGCACGAGGGGCAGGTCCTTGGCAAAGCGAGAGGACAGGGTCTGCACATAGGCAGCTTGGTGGGCGTGCAGGATGCCCTGGGAGTGATTATGCTCAAGGTCCATGCCCAGGAAGACTCGGGCAGACCCGAGATCCTTCACCTGGTAGGCGGCGTGCAGCAAGTCCTTGACACGCTGGATGGCGGCCTTGTCTGGCGACGCAATGAGGAGATCGTCGACGTAGACCAGAATCGCGGCGACGGTCTGACCTTGCGGGTTGACGAACAGTGCGGGGTCAGCGGTGCTGTGCTGGAGGCCGCCACGGAGAAGCGTGCTGCTAATCTCTTGGTTCCAGCACCGAGGCAACTTCTTCAGGCCATAGAGGGCCTTCCGCAGCTGCCAAACCCTCCCAGTGCCGTTGTCAAAGCCTGGAGGTTGCGTCATGTAGAGCTCCTCACCCTCTAGTGAGCGATGGAGGAACGCGTTGCTCACGTCCATCTGATGCAGCTCCCACCCGTGCTCGGCAACCATGCTGAAGAGCGCCCGGCTAGTGGAGAACCGACCCACTGGGGCGAAGATCTGGTCGTAATCGACCCCAAGGACCTGAGCAAACCCCTTTTCTGTGAGGCGGGCCTTTTACTTGTCAAAGGATGCGTCAGGCTTCTACTTACGCTGAAAGACCCACTTGGCACCAATGGCCTTCCAACCTCGAGGGAGGTCGACGAGGTCATGCACGTGGTGCTGCCGGATAGCAGCGAGCTCCTCGGCGCAGGCAGCATCCCAATGTGCGGCCTTACGGGAGGCTCAAGCCTCGCGTAAGGTGGCTGGGTCCTCTGGGTGCGCTGTGGACCGGACTGAGAGGGCGTGTGCATCACAAGCCCCAAGTAGGATGCAGGCGAGTGCAACCACAACAGCATGCCGATGCTCGTGATGAAGCATGGCGTAGCCGAGTGCAGAGCCCGGGTGAAGGTCTGCGATGATGGCGGAAGTGGTCAGGCCGAGAGCCTTCGTGCCAGGGTCCCCACTCACGACCGTGGGAGTGGAGGAGACACGTGGAGACACAGGGGGTCGAGGCACCACGGGACGCGGTGCGACGGACTGCGCGCTCACTGTCGGCCGAGGTCGGAGGCTGCCGCCTAGGCCACGTGTGTAGCGCGGTCAGGCAGAAGATGGCCCTGAGTCCGACGGGCCGACGGAGGCGGACGGGGCTACTGGCTCGGAAGAGCTAGCGGATGCGACTGGGGCTGCCGGCCCAGAGGAGCCAGCAGACGCGACAGGCGCTGCTGGCTCGGAGGGGACAGTTGGCCCGGAGGAGACAGCAGACGCGACATGCGCTGCTAGTCCGAAGGGGCCAGCGGATATGACAGGGGCTGCTGGGCCGGAGGGGCCAGCAGACGCGGCTGGGGCTGCCGACCCGAAGGGGCGAGCGGACGCGACTGGGGCTGTCGGCCCGGAGGGGCCATCGAAGCGACCTGGGCTATCGGCCTAGAGGGGCCAGCGGACGCGACTGGGGCAGCTGCTCCGGAGGGGCCAACAGACGCGACGGGGGTAGGTGGCTCGGAGGGGCCAGCGGACGCGACTGGGGCTGTTGGCCCGGAGGGGCCAGTGGACACGATAGGCGCTGCTGGTCCGGAGGGGCCAGCGGACGCGACTGGGCTTGTCGGCCCGGAGGGGCCATCGCAAGCGACTGGGACTGCCGACCCGGAGGGGCCAGTGGACACGACAAGGGCTACCGGCTCAGAGGGACAGAGTGATGTGTCACCCAGAAGCGACAGGATGGGGGACGGACTCACCACTCCCCCACGCGACGGGAGGGACACAGACGAGCTGGAGCGGATGAGGTCGCGGGGAAACAGGTCCTCAAAGAAGAGGGCATCGCGGGACTCGACGATGTAGTGTCGAGATGGGTCTCAGAAGCGCCAGGCCTTGGAGTAATGAGACACACATACAAAGGTGCTGGGGCGTCCGCGGGGGGCGAGCTTGCCGCCCTGCTGTGGGGCGGACAGCCACACAATGGCCACGCAGCCCCAGACGCGAGCCGGGCGGAGGTTAGCACGTCGACCGCACCAGTGCTGGTATGGCGTGGACTAGCGGGGAAGGGGACTGTGGGGAACCCGGTTCCAGACCCAGGCCATGAAGGCCATGGATTCAAAATAGAAGCCATCGGAGAGACCGGACTCGACCCGCATGGTGCGAACGGCGTCGGCCATGGTACGGTTCCACCGCTCAGAGACACCGTTCTGGGCGGTGTGTGTAGGGCGCAGATGTCTCATGGTGGATCCCACGGGAGGCGAGAAAGGTTTTGGCCTCACCCAGGTACTCACCACCGCGATCGGAACAAAAGCGGCGATGAGGGCGGCCACACTCGCGCTCCGCGAGGACAAGCCAGTACCGAATGGTTCGGGCGACATCGCTCTTCTGTCGAAGGCAGAAGACCCAACGGTAGCGAGAATAGTCGTCCGTAAGGGTGAGGACATAGCGGTCATGCTCACCGACGGACTCGGCGGGGAGAGGGCCCATGACGTCCGAGTGGACAAGGTCGAGAGGGGCAGACACACGGGAGGAAGACAGGGGGTACGTGGACCGATGCATCTTCCCCTGAGCGCAGTCAATGCACTCAGTGGGGCACGGGAGAGGGAACGTCTCCGGGTCAAGGCCCTTGGCCGGCTGGGTGTGGAGCATGCTCTCTACGGCGGCATAGTGGACGTGGCAAAGGCGGCAGTGCAAGAGGCGGGTGTGCTGAGGAGAAAGCGTACTGGTGACAAAGACATGGCCTGTGGCGACCAACGAGGAGGAGACAGGAGGGGAAGAGGAGAGGCGAGGAACGTGCCACAAGTTGCCACAGGCGGTGGCGTGCAGTACGACAAGACCAGACTGACGCAACGACACAGTGCCGACACCACGCGAGTGCACAACGTCCATGCTCATGCGGTCAAGGGCAGTCACGGACAGGAGGCTGAGCTCGAGACCAGGGACGAAGAGAACATCGGTCAGAAAGACGTCACCGGCAGGATCACGGAAACGAACGACGCCAACACCACGGACAGGCAACACCTGTCTGGAACCCGTCCGGACACCGGAGACATCGCCGACATGACCGAGCATACTGAAGGCCTCACGAGAGGCCGTCATGTGATGCGTGGCCCCGGAGCCGATGATCCAGGTCTCAGCAGGGTNGACGCAACGACACAGTGCCGACACCACGCGAGTGCACAACGTCCATGCTCATGCGGTCAAGGGCAGTCACGGACAGGAGGCTGAGCTCGAGACCAGGGACGAAGAGAACATCGGTCAGAAAGACGTCACCGACAGGATCACGGAAACGAACGACGCCAACACCACGGACATGCAACACCCGTCCGGAACCCGTCCGGACACCGGAGACATCGCCGACATGACCGAGCTTACTGAAGGCCTCACGAGAGGTCGTCATGTGATGCGTGGCCCCGGAGCCGATGATCCAGGTCTCAGCAGGGTCCTCGATAGGGGTCGCCAGATTGCTCACGGTCACGTGGCAGCAAGCGAGGGATGCGGACGCGGTGGAAGGAGGCGCAAAACGAGATTGCCAATCGTCAAGCCACGCAATGTCGTCAAGTGGTGGGGTGGAGGAGACCACGGGAGACGACGAGACAGAAGAGGTAACGGGACACGACCACAGCTCAGTCTCAGTCATACAGGGATGGGCCGGAGGGCGGGAGGTGACGCAACTCGTACTTCCCTGGGGAAGAGGGCGAGGCAGCCCAAGCTGGAGCGCGATGAACTGCTCCAGCTGACGCTCACAGGAGGACGGCCCAGGAGTGTAGACAGAGTGTGGAGTGACGGCGCCGGAGCCCGGGTAGTGGAGGGCTGAGCCGGCGAAGGAAGCGGAGGTGCCGACGGCTGTAGGTAGTACTGCTGCGGGTAGTACTGCTGCGGCCCGAGTGTCTTCGGGACAGGCGGAGCTGTCGGAGTGGCAGAGCTGCTGGACGAGGTCGGAGTATCAGGGCCAGCAGCAGCAACGGCGGCAGAGGCGAGGCGGCGCTCTCGCTGGCAGTGCATGGTGGCGATGACGCGCACCTCGTTCGTCGGGAGAGGGCACGTGTACCACCCGTGCCAAAGCTGGCCATAGTTGTAGCAGACCGAACCACCACCGCTGGACCCAGTCAATGACTGCTGCTGCTGCTGTTGCGGTGGACCCTTGCCTTTCTTGTTCTGAATTTTCTTCTTCTTCCCCGAAGACGATGAGGTAGCTGTGAGGGAGGAGGCGACGGCTACGGAGGCAACGGTAGGGGAGGCGACGGCAGGGGATGCAAGGGCCTCCGTGCGATGTAGCTGGGACTCCTGGCGAGCTTCCTCAATGCAGAGGAAGAGCTCATATGCCCAGGGCATGAGGGTGCACTGTGCCTCCATGGTGGAGAGGACATCCTGAGGGTTGTGGACAAAGACGTATGTGTACGTGCTGGTAGCGCCCCGCTTGATGGTGAGGAGCGCGGACAGAGGGGGCGGAGCAGATTTGTCGAGTCGACGGAGGATGTCCTCCGCCCGCTGCCAGTAGGCAGTGACCGTCTCGGTCTCCCCCATGTGTAGGGAGTTGAACTCCCGGAGCAGACGGCTGACCTCAGCATCGCTGGACAGGCGATGGGGCCTGGTGAGGACGTGCCATGCGGTTGCAGGGTCTGGGATGTCGCCAACGGTGAAGTCGCCGAGGAAGGGCTCCAGGGCAAGGCGGGAAGCTGGGGGGGCGACTGGGACAAGGGCACAGACGGCGCGACCAGCGTCATACAACTGATCGGCCTGTGTGGAGTCGTAAGGGAGGGTGTAGTAGGCCCACAGACCCTCACCCTGCACCCAGATCCAGAAGTTGAGCTCCCAGCTCCGGAACTGCTCGCCGGCCTAAAGCGGCGGTGGCTTCGTCTCAAAGTCCTTCTACCTGCGGCCGGCACCCAGAGTGGGGCCAAGGACGGAGGTCACTGTCTGCCGTTGGCGCTGAATCTACTGTTGTGCCAGGTAGTACGTGGCAGCGGACACAGCGGCGCTAGCGTGCCCTGGAGGGATGAACGACGGCAGCACACTGGTGGCGGTCTGAGAGGCGACTGGCTGTAGCGCTGCAAGCTGTTGCGTCAGGGCGGCGAGCTGTTGCTGAAGAGCTACGAGGGGGTCAAGGTTGCCGCCAACGCCACTAGTGGGCTGCTACTGCTGCTACTGCTTTGGCTGCTGCTACTGCGGCGGCGGTGGCTGTTGTTGCCGTGGCAGCGGCTACTCCTGCTACTACGGCGGCGGCGGCTGCTGCTGCTGCGGCGGCGGCGACTGCTGCTGCTGTAGTGGCGGCGGGTGCTGCTGCTGCTGCTGCAGTCGCTGCAAGAAAGGAGGGATAGGGGTCCCCCCAACAGAGGAGGACCCCTCCTCACTGGGACTACCAGCCATGATTTAGTGTCCCTTGTGTTTTCTTTTGTCTTTGTGTTTCTTATGTCAGGAGTAGCTTGTGGCGGTGGGGATTCTACCCACCCCTTTAGTCTTCTCCCTTTCCTTTCTCCCCCCCCCTTTTCTTTTGTTGATGACATCAGCAGTGACGTCAGCACTCACGTCAACAGAGGGGTGTTGACGTCAGCAGCAGCGGTTGTTGGGGCCGTCGCTGCTGCTGTTGCTGCTGATGCTGCTACAGCCGCTGCTACTGTTGCTGTTGCTGTTGCTGCTGCTGGTGGTGGTACTGCTGCTGCTGCTGCTGCAGCTGCTGCTACTATTGTTGTTGCTACTATAGTTCCAACTGTAGCTGTTGTTGTTGCGAGCTGCTACGGTTGTTGTGGCTGCTGCAGCTCACTGTTGTTGCAGCGTGCTACTGTAGCTGCAGTAGCTGCTACGTGCTACAGCAACTACTCGCTGCTACTGCGGGCTGCTGCAGCGAGCTGCGGGGATGGGGGATTTTTTGTTACCTTTTTCTCTTTTTTTTGTTTCCTTGTCATAGCGGGCAGCAGCCCGCTGTCTGCTGTGAGCAGCGGGCTGTTGCTCGCTTGGCAGCAGCGAGCTGCTGCTTGCTGGCAGCAGCGGGCTGCTGCTCGCTGCAAGCAGCAAGTAGCAGCATCCGCGGCTGGCAGCTGCCAGCTGCTGCTCGCTGCTCCTGCTGCTGCAACTGGTTGCTCCTGGAGCTCGCTGCAGCAGCTGCTGCAGCTCGCTGCTGCTGCTGCACACTGCTTCACCTGCTGCGTGCTGCGGCTGCAGCTTGCTTCCGCTGCGGGCTGCTGTTGCTTGCTGCTGCTGCTGTTGCTGCTTCAAGCTGATGCTGCTGCGGGCTGCGGCAAGCTGCTGCTTCTGCCTGTTGCTACTGTTGCACGTAGCTGCTGCTGGCTGCTTTTGCGGCTGCTCGCTGCTGTTGCCTGCAGCTGACGGTGGTACCAGTCACTGAACCTGGGTGACGTTGCCGCTTGCGTCGTCCCCCGCAGATGTCAGACGCCGCCTACTGCTCACCTTCGCGAGTCACGCGTGGAGGTCGGTGCTGCCAGAAAATTTCGGCAGCATTTCCCTTGGCCCAGTGGCCGTGGGAAAAAATCTGACGCCGCCACCAGGCGGGTCAATGCTGACGGAAAAAATCCGGGAGCATTTCCCCTGCACTGGCGCGTATGGGGGTCCGCCGGCGTTGTCTGGCACCTGTTCGCCAGTCTTCTGCTACTGCTGCTACGCTCTGGCTCTGATACCAAGCTAGAAAACCTAGGCAGCAGGTTGGGGCAGTAGCGTTGTTCATGCAGCGTGCGGGCTTCCACACTCGTCACCTGCCCCCTCAGTCTGCTACTGTAGACTCTAAGTCTGGAAGCTCTGGGTTTGTTACTCAGAAACGCGCTCGCCAGAGTTAGCGCCAGAAAGCAGCTGAAAACAGAAAGCAACTTGTTAGGAATGAAGAATAAGTACCAATGGGAGACCCCTCCAAGTTCTAGCTCCCCCACACTAGTGTATAAGTTGTTACTCAGCTAACCAGCCAATCAGAAAATAGCTCTGGACCTATTTTCTGACAGGCAGGGTTTTCTCGGTGAGCCCTGCCAGACGCCCGACAGCCCAAAACCCGGGCGTCGTCCGTTTTGCCTGAAAATTGGACCATACCATGATACCGACGCTGCCAACACACTCGTGCGGTCAGAATTAGCTAGAAAAATAGTGGCAAAGAGTTATGGCTGCCCGAACCCGGGCAGTGCCTACGGTGGTCCATGATGCCGAACAGGGCCATACAGCATGCAACAAGGACCCTAGGCAGAGCATGACAATGCAGACGCGATGGGACGCGCTGGACGCATGCAGACAGCAACTGCGGTGGCAGTGACCGCCAGCAGCACGACCGTTGAGGAGGCCTGCCGATGGAGCTGAGCACGTCGCCGGAGAGAGGAGGCTCCAGCGAACTGCGAGTAGAACTCAGCGTGCGTCGGCTCCACCGGATGACACTCCATCAGCGTCGAGTCTCGCCGTCAGTCATCCGCACGCCGATGTACACAAGCCGGGAGGACACAACAGAGCACAATGAGAGATGCGCAAAAACCAACACGCGGCCGGTCTGACGTGGCTCGCACGGGGTCCCTGGCCTGTGGGCGGGCGGCCGGGATGGCTTCAGGGTCGGAGACCCTCAAGCACCGCGGTTTTGGCCTAGTTGGCCAAGGATTCCGTCCGTTCCGTTACAACCATGGTCCGCATTAGGGATATGCATGAGTATAGACATTGTCGAGTGGTCACAGTAAACTGTACAGGTCGACAGGAACGTCACAAATCACAACAACCACAAAAACAACAAAGGTGGTCTCCTCGATGCAGTGGAATAACTTACCGGGTCCTGACCACCGAGAAAGTACGAGCAGTGCTAGAAAACCTCGAAATCAGCGTCCAGACATCCAAAACGGCTTTCCGAACATCGGAAGCCCTACTACAACCATCGGGTCTCCTCGTCGCACCCGTACAGTCCACCGGGTGCGCGAGTCTCAACCCTCCGAGAAAACTCTCCTACCTCCCGACAAGTCCACAGGGCTGCCGGAGAGCATCAACCGCGTCTTGCTGGTGCTGTCGTAGGTGCTAGAGTAGCCTCGGTACAGTCCGGAGGCCCGTCGTGTCGTCATGCCCTCCTCTGCCACATGCCACCAACGTGGGTATACGGATAATCCTTCGGCGTCGGTCGTGACGGGTGGAAGCCACACAAACCAACAAATCTCTTTCTCTTCACTTGTCCAACCCGCCCGCACATGCACTGTTCTGTCCACTCTTCCCGACATGTCTCAGTTCTCAGGTAGACAGTCATACATCATTCCCCAAGCAGGATTTTCCTCAGCTGTTCTAGGTGAAAGTCCATGTCTTCCTTCAGGTATAGTCCAGACTTCACACACCTTTATTCATTATCCTCGTCATTCTAGGCATCACAGGGATTGGCAATCAGGAAAAGGTTTTGCAATGAACAAAGAATTAGAACAGACCCCGGTCTACCCCCAACCCTCCAATTCAAAGGCAAAAAGTTAACTAGAGATAAAGGTGGTGTGCTGAAACTAGGTCTGTAACCACATGTCCAATCCGCAGATGCCAATATCGACAGGCCTCTCAATGCTAGTTTGTGCTTTGGCCAAGCACAAACTGGCATGCTCCTGATCTTTCCCTTCACTTTATCCCATAGTCCTATCCATGCTCCTAGTCTCCCCCCCTCCCCCTCTTTCCCCTACTTTCGGGCAAGTGAAGCCCTTGCTTGCTTGGTTTCCCTTATTCTTAGTCGCCTGCTTCTCCACACCTCACTCTCCTCCTGGCCACCAAAGCTTCCCTTCCTCTTGCCAGCCCGAGTCGGGGTAGGCCCATCAACTCGTTTCCTACAATCCTCTGGCACGGCAGGCAAGGCACCAGCCGTAACACAAGCACTGGTCGCAGGGCGGACAGCAGCTTCCGCCAAAGTAGGATCAACATGACCACTGGCCGC
>SZWC01002113.1:82037-94206 GCA_023375785.1 Penium margaritaceum | reverse complement strand
GGGCGTTCCTAACCCCCTCGCGCATTGGGTAGAAGGGCTATTTGGCCCTTTGACGAAACATTGTCACCTTATTCCATAAATTATTGTTTTCACTTTGAAGACTACTTTTGGTTCATGATATCATCTTACATTCTGATAGCTTGTTTTATAGCATATAAATCAGAATAAGGGAAATAATTCAATAAGATTGCAAAACTTTCCGAAGGGGCGCTTTTCTCCATGCATGTACCCTTAAATGATGTACAAGCGTGCGTCCAAGCTTTGGTTACGTCATCATATCGCGTGTCATAAACAAGGCGAGTCCCATCTTAGCATCTTCCTACAGCCACAATTTGTACAAGGCTAGCACACAAGTAAGCAAAGGGTGGTTTGATTGGAATGTATGCACATGATACAAGTATGAAACAGAAATGCTAGGCAACAGGTTCGGGCAGCAGCGTTGTTGATGCAGCGTGCTGGCTTCCACACTAGTTGCTTAAGTCAACTGCCCCCTCAGTCTGCTGCTCTAGAGACTAAGTCTGGAAGCTCTGGGTTTGTTACTCTGAAGTGCACACGCCAGTGTTAGCGCCAGAAAGCAGCTGGAAACTAAAAGTAACTGATTAGCAATGAAGAATGAACAACAATGGGAGACCCCTCCAAGTTCTAGCTCCCCCCAAGCTCCGTAGAGCTTGTTACTGAGCTAACCAGCCAATCAGGAAATAGACCTATTTTCTAGCAGTAGGGTTTTCTCGGTCAGCCATACCAGACAGCCGACGGCCCAAAACCCAGGCGTAGTCCGTTTTGCCTAAAAACTAGATCATACCATAATACCACCGCTGCGAACGTAATCGTGCAGTCAGAAACAGCTAGAAAAATAGTAGCAAGGAGTTAGCAAGGAGCTAGAATAATAGTAGCAGAGAAAATGCGTGGAAGCTTCCTGGCAACGTAGCCGCTGACTAGGCGTCAGTGCCTGATCAGACGGTGTCGATCGTCACAGGTCGTACACACTGCGGCACGGGTTTAGCTAGGAGACACAAGGCAAAGTGTGAGAATGCTTCAATATAGCATATGCAGAGAGAAATGACAAATGACAGGTCCAAGGCATAAGTACCTGCCGCGCCGCACGACGGGTGTCGCACGCGGCAGTCCAAGAGCTGTCCTAAAACCGGCCCAAAACCACTGTTTTGGTTGTAACTCTGCGCACACACGTCAGAATGCTACACCGTCTGAACCTAGACGTGCAAAATCAAAAGACGGACAGTACGACTGGTCACATGCATGCATCCATCGACAGACAGTGAGCATACAATGCAAAAACATGCAAATAGGCCTCATGGCCAGTCTGCCGAGAGACGCCTGCAAGATGTAGAAGACACAGCAGAGAGTCCCGATGGCATCTGGGGCTCTGGTGCAGTGGTCGGCCAGCTCCAAGCTAGTAGTCCGCCGCCTGTCGTCGCGCCGGTGTCACTAGGGCCGCCCGCCTTAAGGATCTGCACGAGTATGGATACGGCCGAGTGGTCATAGTAAATTGTACAGGAACGGCACAAAGCCCAACACTCCCCCATGACCCCGTGGTACGCATGTCCATACGCGTGCAGCACTGGTACGAACACAATTGTGAGTGACACAAACAGATGAGACGCACACGCACATTCCACACTCAACCACTCTCACGCACGGGGCGAAGCCCAACAGAACGAATGGCTACCAGGAACTTTCCGCGAGCAAGTGCCTTTGTCAAGAAATAAGCCCGTTGCATGACAGTACCAACTCACATGATGGAAATCACGCGTCGCTCCACCAGATCACGAACGAAGTGATGCTCAACCGCAATGTGCTTTGTGCGAGCATGAAAAACACCAGAGTTCTCCGCAATGGCGAGAGCACTCTGGTTGTCGCAACGTAGCACAATTGCGGGTACTGACTGTCCAAGCTCAAGAAACAAGCGCTGCAACCGTACTACCTCAGCAGCCCCTGCGCCCNGAAATAAGCCCGTTGCATGACAGTACCAACTCACATGATGGAAATCACGCGTCGCTCCACCAGATCACGAACGAAGTGATGCTCAACCGCAATGTGCTTTGTGCGAGCATGAAAAACACCAGAGTTCTCCGCAATGGCGAGAGCACTCTGGTTGTCGCAACGTAGCACAATTGCGGGTACTGACTGTCCAAGCTCAAGAAACAAGCGCTGCAACCGTACTACCTCAGCAGCCCCTGCGCCCAAAGCAGCATACTCTGCCTCTGACGAGCTACGTGCAATGCAACCTTGCTTCCCGCTTCGCCAAGGCAAAGCGGTACCACCGAGCAGAAACACGTAGCCAGTACGACTACGCCCATCAGGGCTCCAAGCCCAGTCACTGTCAGTGTAGCCGTCAAGGACCACCGAACACTGCCGACGAAAGTAGAGTCCGAGGTACGGCGTGGAGACCACGTATCGTACCACTCGTACAGCCGCGTGAAGAGCTCTCGCACGTGGAGCCTGCGAGAACTGAGGAAGGAGGTTGACGGCGAATGCGATGTCAGGACGCGTGGTGGTGGCCAGGTACATCAGAGATCCGATGAGACGGAGGTACAAGGTCATGTCCACTGTCTCGCCAAGCTGTGTAGGGTCATCCACCTTCAAGGCATCCTGCCCATCGGATGTAAGAGGTATGGAAGCGGATGGCACTGCACCAAGGAGATTGCTGAAGCGCTCCCCGACGACTGGTGTGTATCGGGCCTGATGCAGCAACAGTGTCCGATGTCTACGATCACGCACGATCTCCATACCACGAAACACCGATGCAGGACCGAGTTCCTTCATCCTCTAGGCTGTCTGCAGGATAGCTTTGGCCTCCTTCACGGCCTCCAGGGACGGAGACGCGATCTGGAGGTCATCAACATAGACCAGGATGGCGGTGAACCGCTCGGGTGTCGGTAGGATGAAGAGCGAGGGGTCTGCCTCGCTCTGTAGGTATCCTGCGCGAGTCAAAGTGCCAGTGATCTCCCGGTTTCAGCACCGTGGAGACTGCTTCAGGCCGTACAAGGACTTGCGCAAGCGCCAGACCTTGTTACCGTCCTCAAAACTTGGTGGCTGAGCCACGTAAATCTCCTCATCCAGAGAGCCATGGAGGAACACATTGTTCACATCCATCTGGTGCAGTTCCCAGTCATGCTGAGTAACTACACCGAACAGAGCTCGAGCTGAGGTCATGCGGCCGACAGGGGCAAAGGTGTCAGTGTTATCGACTCCCTCAATGTGAGAGTACCCCTTGACGACCAAGCGGGCCTTGTAGCATTCTAGTGAGCCATCCGACTTCACCTTCTTGTGAAAGACCCACTTGACCTGAATCGCCTTCCTCCTAGGGGGAAGGTCGACAAGCACATAGACTCTGTGCTCTCGGATAGCGCGAAGCTCATCCTCGCAAGCAGCTCGCCAGGCATCGGCATCCTCCGATGAGAGAGCCTCCCTCAATGTGCCAGGGTCAGGTGTCATAGAGGGGGAACTCTGCGTGGCGAGTACACACGCCTCAGTGTCGGGCCTGATGGCCACGAGATCAGCTATTGTGTCACAGGCGATATGGAACTCGCGAGTGACCAGGTCGTGCCCTACAGGGCACGCTGGATGTACCTCTGAAAGCTCGGTACGGGCACTCAGGCCTAAGGCCTTTGTGCCTTGATCACCGCTCGCGATGCTACGAGTGGAACGCCTGGGTCCGGGACCCGTCGCTCGCTGAGCTCCGTAGTCTAGTGGTCGAAGGCGGCCACCGGGCTCACGGGAGTAACCGCAGGTCGAGGGGTGCACCTCAGGCTCAGGGACAGGTACGACCACCGGAACGGGTACGACCACAGCTGGTGAAGGCTGAGACGAGGCAGCCAAAGATGCCGAACGAGGAGATGAGTGTGTGGGAGAAACGGGGCTGGGTGTGACAACAGGCAAGGCTGGTCCGGACACTGAAACGGGGGTGTCAACTGACGTAGGAACGGGAGTGGGAAACACTAGGCCAGATGTAGGAGCAGGGGTGCCGGCAGACACAGGTGATGGTGCAGGAGGAGGCGTGAGAGAAGAGGTACCTGTGGGGTGTGAAACAGGCTGTACTGGCGAGATCTTTGGGCCGACGGCAATGATAGCCGGATCATCAAGGGCTGGAGATCGAGAGGGGGCTCGAGCGGACACATCAGCCGGACGAGGGATGGTCGCTGGTGTAGAAGTCTCCCCCATCCGCTGAGGACCCTCACAGGAAGGGACATGGGCTGCGGAGAGGGCTCTGATCGAAGTCAGGTCACGATATGTGAGTGACTAAAAAAACAGTGCGTCACGGGAGTCAATGACGCGACGGCGAGTGGGGTCCCAAAAACGCCAGGCCCTGGACCGCGGGGAGATGCCAATGAAGGCACACAGGCGGCCCCGAGGGGAGACCTTGGATGCCTGCTAGTCCTTGGTATACCACACAGAGGCCAGGGATCCGAGACGCGAGCGAGACGAAGGTCAGCACGGTGGCCAAACCAGAGCTCGTACGGTGTAACATGGTCCGGAAGTGGACCATGCGGGAGGCGGTTCCAAACCCAAGTCATGTAGGCGAAGCCCTCGAAAATGAAAGACTCCGGGAGACCGCACTCAGACCGCATGGCGCGAACCGCGTCCTCCATGGTGCGGTTCCAGCGCTCAGATACACCGTTCTGCTGTGGAGTAGCAAGAGCGGAGACCTAGTGAAAAATCCCGTGCTCAGCAAAGGAGTCCATCTCGCCAAGGAACTCGCCTCCGCGATGCGAGCAAAGAGTATATAGCGTGTGGCGAGACTGACGCTCAGCCATCACGAGCCAGAGCCGGACCGCAAGGGTGGCGTCACTCTTCTGACGCAGACTGTAGACCAACCGCATGCGGGTTAAGTGATCGGTCAGCGTCAGAACATACCGGCCCCTCTCGGACAGGGACTCGACCGGGAGAGGACCGAGAAGGTCCGAGTGGACCAACTCGAGAGGCCTAAGCGCTCGGGAACGGAAGTCAGGGTAGGTGCATTGGTGCATCTTCCCCTGAGCGCAGAAAAGACAGTCGGTCTTGGGTGGCTTCTCGAAAGAAGCCACGTCAAGACCAAGAGCAGGTTGTGTCCGAATGAGCTTCGACACAGTGTCGGAGCCCACGTGACACAGACGACGATGAAGCAACCGCTGGTGTTCCAAGGATAGAAGACCAGTGACAAAAACGCGACCGAATGAGGAGGGAGAGTAAGGGGAGGAGGGCCGAACGATACGATANAGTCAGGGTAGGTGCATTGGTGCATCTTCCCCTGAGCGCAGAAAAGACAGTCGGTCTTGGGTGGCTTCTCGAAAGAAGCCACGTCAAGACCAAGAGCAGGTTGTGTCCGAATGAGCTTCGACACAGTGTCGGAGCCCACGTGACACAGACGACGATGAAGCAACCGCTGGTGTTCCAAGGATAGAAGACCAGTGACAAAAACGCGACCGAATGAGGAGGGAGAGTAAGGGGAGGAGGGCCGAACGATACGATACAAATCATCTATGACTGAAGCACACAAGACAATGCTGCGGGTGTCAGTGGCAATCACAGTCGCTGAAACAGCGGTGTGCTCCACAGAGAGACCCATCAGAGTGCAGGCACGCACAGAAAGCAGGCTGATCTCAAGATCAGGCACAAACAACATGTCACAAAGATACAAGGGGCCAGACGCACCGTCGAAACATACAACCCCGACACCATGGACTTGCAAGGACTGACCAGAGCCTGTACGAACAGAACGGACAGACGTGACAGGACCAAGTACGACAAGGTCACTGCAACGGCACGTCATGTGATGGGTGGCCCCTGAATCGATGATTCAAGTGCCAGTGGAGTCACGACTGGTTGACATTACTGTACAACGAGCAATGGAACACTTGGCATCAGATGGACGGTGAGCCGACAGTGGGGAGGAAAGACGTGCATCATGAAGATGAGGCTCATTAATCCAGTCAGTGCAGTCAGGCCCATCATCATCACATGCTGACTGTGCTCCCCCACACGCATCATCACGAGCCACGGGAACGGACAAACAAGCAGTTTGTGAACCACTCGACGATGACAACACACTCGCACCTCCCTGAAAGTGAAGCGCCAGAAGATGACGAAGCTCGGAGATGGTGCGGTCGCGTAGGTCCGGATCGCTGCTGCTCGCTGGTGAGGACGCAGGAACGGCTGCAGTCGTGGCCGCCGCACATCCCGAGGAGGGTGCGGGGGATGCGCCGGACGTGGAACGAAGAGCATGAGCAGCCTGAAGCCCATGGGTGATCCGCGCCCAGTCAAGCGGCTGCTGGCACTCGATGTAGCGATGGGCGCCTCCATAGTTGTAGCAGTGCACAGAACGGCCACTGCTACCACTGGATGACGACTGTTGCTGACCTGATCCACGCTTCCTATTCTTCTTCTTCCCCTGGGGGGCTGCTACAACGCCCTGTGTCTGCGTGGGTATAGATGGGGTCGAAGAGGAGGAGGAAGATGAGGTGGTCATGGTGGAGGTGGATGAGGGTGACTGTCGGAGAGAAGATGGTGGTGATGCGACGACTGCTATAGCGAGGGAGGTCTCCTGATGCGCTACTGCTGCCTCACGGGCTGAAGTCCCCTAGAGGAAAAGCTGATGTGCTGATGGAAGCAGCTGTAGAGTGGCTGAGAAAGGCTCGAGGACAACGTCGCTGTACCGTGTGAAGATGTTGGTGTACTCAAGGCAAACTCCGAGCATAATCGTCCGAAGCACGCACAGCTGTGTGCCTCTTGAGGTCCCCAGACACGTGTAGATATGCATAGCGCGTTGCCAGTAATCCGTTGTAGACTCCGCAGGCCCCTGACAAAGTGAATGAAAAGGAAGAATGTGTGACGCACAAGTGGCGTGCGTCTCTGCGGCCAGCAGGGATAACGCCAGATCCCAGCCTCCACGGGGATCGGCGCCGGTGCCTGTGCCAGCCTCGCCAAGGAAGGGGCGGAAGTCGACGACAGTCTCGCGTAGCATGGCGTAGAGAAGTCCGCGCATGGCTCGGGCTGCTGTCAGTGCCTGTGTTGGGTCTGTGGACTGGTACGGGCTGTGGTAGTAAGGCCACACTCCCTCAGATGTAGCCCACACCTGAAACAGGATCTCCTAGCAGTCAAAACCATCCTCGCTGATGTACCGTGGAGGTGGTGCCTCAAAGTCCTTAGGTTGCCGCTCCGTGGGGAGAGCAACCGCAGGCTGAGGAGGACGAGAGATGGGAAAAACTCCTGGGAGAGGGTGATCGCCAGGGTAGTCAGGTGATGATCGTATCGGGGTAACCGGTGGAGGTCGGGTACCCGTCTGCAGCTGACGGAGGCGCTCCTGGAGAACTCGAATCTCGTGCTCCTGGGAATCATCCGTGATGCCTGGCATGAATGGCTCATCGTGTAGTGGCTCATCATCAAGGAGGTCAGCAGGTGGTGGGTCAGGTGGAGCGCCTGTCACGGGTGCCTGGACCGAATGCTGGGTAGAGACCGCAACTCCGGCAG
This sequence comes from Penium margaritaceum, assembly GCA_023375785.1. Lineage (NCBI taxonomy): Eukaryota > Viridiplantae > Streptophyta > Zygnematophyceae > Desmidiales > Peniaceae > Penium > Penium margaritaceum. Next base: position 86,739 of record SZWC01002113.1, on the reverse strand, counting down.
CTCCCTCAGAAATCCGCGGAGGGGCCGTGGACTGAGCGCGCAGAAGCTCAGTCAGCGTGCGGATAGCGTCAGTCTGCTCTCNGATGTAGCCCACACCTGAAACAGGATCTCCCAGCAGTCGAAACCATCCTCGCTGATGTACCGTGGAGGTGGTGCCTCAAAGTCCTTAGGTTGCCGCTCCGTGGGGAGAGCAACCGCAGGCTGAGGAGGACGAGAGATGGGAAAAACTCCTGGGAGAGGGTGATCGCCAGGGTAGTCAGGTGATGATCGTATCGGGGTAACCGGTGGAGGTCGGGTACCCGTCTGCAGCTGACGGAGGCGCTCCTGGAGAACTCGAATCTCGTGCTCCTGGGAATCGTCCGTGATGCCTGGCATGAATGGCTTGTCGTGTAGTGGCTCATCATCAAGGAGGTCAGCAGGTGGTGGGTCAGGTGGAGCGCCTGTCATGGGTGCCTGGACCAAATGCTGGGTAGAGACCGCAACTCCGGCAGCTCCCTCAGAAATCCGCGAAGGGGCCGTGGACTGAGCGCGCAGAAGCTCAGTCAGCGTGCGGATAGCGTCAGTCTGCTCTCCTTGGAGACGACGCATCTCATTCTGCTGGCTGCGCAGGTCCTCAATGGCCTGCGAGCGTGGACTCAGTACGCCAGACAAGGAGGAGGAGGAGGGATTGCCTGGTCCCTTCTCCTTGCTGTCGGACAGGCTCATGTCGCCTCTCATTATGGGGTGACGGATGAAGTTCGTCGGATTTAAAAAGCGTCAGCGTTTCTCAAGGAGTTGAAATGCTGGCAACTTTTCACTGTCCGACCAACAATTTGACTAAGTATGGTGTTGACGTCAGCAGGTGGTTGCTGACATCAGCACGACTGATGACGTCAGCAAGCAAGATTGGTGACGTCGGCTTGTCTCCTCCGTTTTTTTTTGTGCGAATCTCCACGCGCGTGCAGTCGCTCCGCGGACGTTGCGCAGAGCTGCGTAGCAGCTTCCGCCCAGCTGCTGCTACAGCTGCGATGTCGGCTGCAGCAGTAGCTGTGTAGTTGCGGATGAAGCAATGGTAGCAGCGGCTGCGCTGCTGCTGCTGTTGCGCGCTGCGGCTGCTGCTCGTTGCCGCCGTCGCGCACTGCTGCTGCTGCCGCTGCCGCGCTGCTGCTGCTGCCGCTGCCGCGCTGCTGCTGCTGCCGCTGCCGCGCTGCTGCTGCTGCCGCTGCCGCGCTGCTGCTGCTGCTGCTCTGCTGTTGCCGCCGCGGCTACCGCTGCTGCTGCTGCGTAGCTGTTGCCATCGTTGCTGCTGCACAACTGCTGCCGCTGCTGCTGCACTGCTGCTGCCGCTGCTGTTGCTGAGCTGCTACTACCGCCGCTGCTGCTGCGGCCGCTGCTGCTGCGCTGCTGCTGCCGCTGCCTCTGCTGCTACTGCTCTGCTGCTGCGGCTGTGGGAGGGGCGGCTGCACTCACTACAGCCGCCATGCACCTCGTGTGGCGGTGCACAATGCTGTTGCTGCCTCTCACGTGGTGGATGAGGCTGCGTAGACGGCGACCGGCTGTCTCCAACAGGCCTCAGGAATTTTACTACAGCGGTGACTCTCACCGCTGCTGCTCTGCTGTGTCTCTGTTGCGTAGCTCAGTGAGAACTGTCTCACTGCTATGATACCAAGAGAAAATTCATGGAAGCTTCCTAGCAACGTAGCCGCTGACTAGGCGTCCGTGCCTGATCAGACGGTGTCGATCGTCACAGGTCGTACACACTGCGGCACGGGATTGGCTAGGAGACACAAGGCAAAGTGTCAGAATGCTTCAATATAGCATATGCAGAGAGAAATGACAAATGACAGGTCCAAGGCATAAGTACCTGCCACGGCGCACGGCGGGTGTCGCACGCGGCAGTCCAAGAGCTGTCCTAAAACCGGCCGAAAACCACTGTTTTGGCTGTTACTCTGCGCACACACGTCAGAATGCTACACCATCTGAACCTAGACGTGCAAAATCAAACGACGGACGCTACGACTGGTCAAATGCATGCATCCATCAACAGACAGTGAGCATACAATACAAAAACATGCAAATAGGCCTCATGGCCAGTCTGCCGAAAGACGCCTGCAAGATGTAGAAGACACAGCAGAGAGTCCCGATGGCATCTGGGGCTCTGGTGCAGTGGTCAGCCAGCTCCAAGCTAGTAGTCCGCCGCCTGTCGTCGCGCCGGTGTCACCAGGGCTGCCCACCTGAGGGATCTGCGCGAGTATGGACACGACCAAGTGGTCACAGTAAACTGTAAAGGAGCGGCACTAAGCACAACAATGGCTGCCCGAACCTAGGCAGTGCCTACGATGGTCCATGATGCCGAACCGTTCATGCAACATGCAACAAGGACCCTATGCAGAGCATGACGATGCAGAAGCGATGGGACGCGATGGTCGTATGCAAACAGCAACTGCGGTGGCAGTGACCGCCGGCAGCACGACCGCCGAGGAGGCCTGCTGGTGGAGCTGAGCACGTCGCCGGAGAGAGGAGGCTCCAGGGAACTGCGAGTAGACCTCAGCGCGCGTCGGCTCCACCGGACGACACTCCATCAGCGTCGAGTCTCGCCGTCAGTCATCTGCACGCTGATGTACACAAGCCGGGAGGACACAACAGAGCACAATGAGAGATGCGCAAAAAACCAACACTTCCCCATGACTCACAGGCGTAGTGCACATGGGCGGGCAGAGACACGGTCAACATCTAGACTCCGCCAGGGCACGCAGAGACGCAGGCAGAGACAGAGAGGGCAGCTCACGGACGCACGCCGACTGACCTCAGAGCCTTGTTGAATTAGTCCCACTTCAGTGCCTTGGTCAGGAAGTCAGCCAGCTGTCGTGCTGTTTCAACCCACACGATGCTGATGCTGCCGTCATGCAACAACGAACGCACATAGTGGTACTCAACATTGATGTGCTTTGTGCGTGTGTGATGCATGCCGTCATTGTCGGCGATGGCCATGGCACTCTCATTGTCACAATGCAAGGTGATGGATGCGACAGATTGACGGAACTCGGACAACAGACGACGCAACCACACACTCTCACACGCGCATGAGCCAAGGGCCACGTACTCAGCCTGAGCATTGTTGCGTGCAATGCACTCCTGCTTGCCAGTGCGCCAGGACACAGCTGTGTCATCGATCAGAAGATCCAGCCCGTGCGACTCTTACCGTCTGGACTGCCGGTCTAGCTCATGTTCCGCCGCCAGTCGTCAGTCGTCGGTGTAGCCCACTGCGACGACCGACGGCTGGCGGCGGAACATGAGACCTCACCGAGGGGTCGAGACGACGTAGCGCAGTACTCAGATCGCGGCCTTGAACTGGAGGTGACGCGGCTCCTGAGAGAACTGGGCCAGGAGGTTGACGGCGAACGCGAGGTCTGGACGCGTTGTCGTCGCCAGGAACATCAATGTCCCGATGACACGCAGATACGTGGTCACATCAACTGACTCCTCCACAACAGCTGGGTCAGGACTCTTCAGCTTCACCTGGCCATCGGTGACATAGGTGAAGATGCGCTAGGCACGAGGGGCAAGTTTTCAGCGAAGCGAGTGGACAGGGTCTACACATAGGCAGCCTGGTGGACGTGCAGGATGCCCTGGGAGCGATCATGCTCGAGTTCCATGCCCAGGAAGACTCGGGCAGACCCGAGATCCTTCATCTGGTAGGCGGCGTATAGCAAGTCCTTGACACGCTGGTTGGCGGCCGTGTCTGGCGACGCAATGAGGAGATCGTCGACGTAGACCAGAATTACGGCAAAGGTCTGACTTCGCGGGCTGACGAACAGAGCGGGGTCAGCGGTGCTGCACTGGAGGCCGCCGCAGAGAAGCGTGCTGCTGATCTCCTGGTTCCAGCACCGAGGCGACTGCTTCAGACCATAGAGGGCCTTCCGCAGCCGCCAAACTCTCCCAGTGCCGTCGTCGAAGCCTGGGGGTTGCACCATGTACAGCTCCTCACCTTCCAGTGAGCCATGGAGGAACACGTTGCTCACGTCCATCTGGTGCAGCTCCCACCCATGTTGGGCAACAAGGCTGAAGAGCACCCGGCTAGTGGAGAACCGACCAACTGGGGCAAGGATCTGGTCGTAATCGACCCCAGGGACCTGAGCAAATCCCTTTGCTGTGAGGCGGGCCTTGTACTTGTCCAAGGACCCGTCAGGCTTCCACTTGCGCCAAAAGACCCACTTGGCACCAATGGCCTTCCGACCTAGAGGGAGGTCGACGAGGTCATACACGTGGTGCTGCCGGATAGTAGCGAGCTCCTCGGCACAGGCAGCTTCCCAATGTGTGGCCTCAGGAGAGGCTCGAGCCTCACGTAGGGTGGTTCGGTCCTCCGGGCGTACTGTGGACCGGACTGAGAGGGCGAGTGCATCACGTGATCCAGGTGGGATGCGGGCGAGAGTAGCCACGACAACATGCCGATGCTCGTGATGAAGCATGGCGTAGCCCAGTGCAGAGCCCGGTTGAAGGTCTGCGATGATGGCCGAAGTGGTCAGGTCGAGAGCCTTCGTGCGAGGGTCCCCACTCACGACCGTGGGAGTGGAGGAGACACGTGGAGCCACAGGGGGTCGAGGTGCCACGGGACGCGGTGCGACGGTCTGCGCGCTCACTGTCGGCCGAGGTCGGAGGCTGCCGCCTGGGCCACGTGTGTAGCGCGGTCGGGCAGGAGATGGCACTGGGTCCGACGGGCCAA
>SZWC01002113.1:34817-70251 GCA_023375785.1 Penium margaritaceum | reverse complement strand
CACACACACACACACACACACACACACACACACAAACACACACACACACACACACACACACACACACACACACACACACACACACATATTGGATCTGACCTGGATCCGAGGATCAGATCCCAAGATCCAAGGATCCGCGGATTTGTGATCCAGATCGGAAGTTCCGGGTCTGTAGGTCAGACCCAATCCGAGGTTCCGCCGAGGATCTGACCCGGTGTGCACCCTTAAGACTAGAAATGAGCGTAGGAATGGAAGTGGATAGATAATAATTAGCTAGAAGTACGGTCAAGATACATTATCTCCCATGTTATCCATAACATGTTTCTTGCATGATTCCTCAGAACTAATACCTATTATTCACCCCATTGACTCCTGCATTAACGCAATGCAAAGTATACGTGGGACACCTTCGAACCAAACATCCTCAATTTTGCATTCAACAACCTATGAGACACGCCTTTCATTCCATAAACCATATAGAATGTAAATAATAGAAAAAACACATGGGGCTGGATTGAAAGACAGCTTGAAAATTTGGGAGTGGATGAAAATGACCCTAGAAGTTCAGGTACGTAAAAAGTGATCATTTGGATGAGGATTTCATGACTATAGTCAGCAACAACTTGAGGATACTCGGCAATACCGCATTGCCACTTTTGTTAAGAGATTGACCAAAAACAAATTTCGGGACCGGTCTGTTAATGTGTTTGGGCACACTAGCCACCGGGCAGGAATTCCGTGGGCATTCCTTGTTTAAATGCAGTCCAGAAATTGGTTCGACCCTCGTCGACTTAGCGTGGGCGGTAAAAAAGGACAAAGGAGGCAATGCTTGGAACGTGAACCAGTGTCCAGAGGAATAGTTCTTTTGTTGATTTTGAGAGTAATTCATCCAAGACAACATAATTGAACAGGTGCTCAAAAGGACAAAGGAAAGAAAACATTGTAGTCAAATGCAAAAGAAACTACGGTACCTCCTTGTGTTTTGTTTTTCACACGTTGACACAAGATTGTCGCATTTTATGCCAGATTGGCGATTTTGCATTGACATTTTTACACATCTTTCTCTCTCCCTCTCTCCCTCCCTTGCACTCTCTCTCTCTCTCTATCACTCTCTCTCACGTGTGCGCACACGCTCCATCCCTCATCTTTGCCTACTCTTGCTAATATGAGAGCGAGTGAGGGCTAGGACATGTGGCCACGAGCCTTGCCTTCGAGGCCCTCGTGACCTCTCGGCCGCTAGTTGAGCCACTAACTCTATCAGGCATTAGTGGCTAGCCAGTGGGTGGCCAGCCAGTCACTTTACTTGCCACCGGGAATCTAGCTGGCTAGCCACCTGTCAGCCAGTGGCTAGCAAGTGGCTTGCCATTGGTCAGTTACGCAATAGCAAAGGGATAGTTGCGAGGTGGGGGGAAAAATCGGCCCTCTTGTTGTATTCTTTCCCCCTTACCATGTATAGTCAGGGTCTAAAACATCATATCACCATAACAAAACAATAACAGTTCATGTCCAACAAGTAAGAGTGCCAGCTAGCAAGACGTCAACACTAAGAAATAGAATTCGTAGTTTTAACGGCCAACTAAACATGAATACACACATGACACCTCCGCTTGATTTGTGGTATTTTGCCGAGCATGGATAGCGGACTCCATCCTCTAAGCTAGAGCATCCGCACGACAACATGTTGGGTGTCTCCAACCTTCCACAATCACTCTCCATAAATGCCGCCCAAAGGAATTGGTGTACAGTATTTCCACATCCAGGTGTTTCCCCCTGTCACATGTTGATTTCTGCAAGTTGTTAGCTCACTCTAATTCTTTTCAACCACAACAATGGGCAAGCAAGATTATGGTTGCAATGAGTGGTGTCCAGGCCTTGTTTGGGTTTGAGGTACTTCCTCCGTCAAGCTCCCTCTGAACTTGCGCGGTTGCAAACTCTCCCGTTGTGGCCATCTTTGGCTCGTTCCATACATGTCTACTTAGTCTAATGCCTGGCTCTTCTAGGATCGTGAACGTCGTCTTGTCATTGAGTCTCGTGATGTGTTGTTTTTTAATCTATGTTCCTCCATGACCCTCGTCATCTCTTGTATGCAACCTCCATTGTGCCTACACAGACTTCGGTGTCATTTTCTATACGTGTTTTCTAGCTCCTTTGTAGGGTCGTCCTTTCTTGTCGTGTCCTCCATTCCGTCCGAGTCCATGCCTCTTGCTTAATCCTTTGCAACTCTGTCTAGCCTGGCGACTCTCAACATTTCCACTCCATTTGTCCATGCCCGTGTCCATGTGTCATACTGCAAACCCCACTGGTCCTCGACCCATATCTCCCTTTGTCCACAATGGGCGCCTTTGAGTACTCCTTAATCACTCCTCTAGCGCCTCCATAGCCTTGGATCACCAGCCACTGTCACGAAGTGGGGATTACCCCGTCTTGCCAACTGGCATGGACATGCTAGGCCTTGCTGCTAAGGTTGTGCGTCCTAGTTTTTCCCTGAAAGAAGGGCTACTCATGACTAAGCACGAGAATGCATTGGAGATGGCTATCCTTACTAGTGCTGTTTAGTGTCATGTCGTTTTGGTGACCAGGCCATGATGACCCAAACCCACCATAGCTTACCAGGCACACGCAACATCTGACGCCAAACGGTACGAGGTTGCTATACAGGAAAGGTTGACATCTCCTGAAGACCATGTTGTTTATGAGCTAGTTGACCTACGGCTAGGGCGCAAAGCCATCAATGCTTGTTAGTTCTTTTGTAAGGAAATACAAGCCAATGGTACACTTGACAAGTGAAAGGCACGTCTCGCTGCAACAGGCTTTTCCCAAGCCCTATGTGTTGACTTTGATGATGAAATTGCATCCGCCGATTGCTACACTACAACTTGAGCTTTTCTCATGCCCATGGCACAACATGGCTGGAAACCGGGATAGATGGACGTGAAGAACACATTGTTGCACAGACTCTTGGATGAGGTGATGTCCATGTTTCAACCCCTTGGTTGTCGTAAAACACGAATAAAGTCTAACTGCTCCAAAAAGCCCTGTATGGCCTGCATAATTCGTCCAGGTGTTGGATATAGGAGATCATTATAGCCATGGAAAAGGGGAAACATTGACGTAGAATGGTGGATCCACATTTTCTTGTCCCTCCGCAATGCGTACCATTCTTCGTTGTCCTCCTCTATGTCGACAACCTTAACATTCTACCACCTAGTTTGGAGGCTGTGAAGTTACTAATGTTGTATGCTTATCATATGAAAGATGCGGGGTTGTCTCGTGTCTCTCTATGCATGGAGCTTGACCGTGACCAGGTTGGTCGTGTTCTCTACATCCATCAAGTCGCATGCGTCCGTAGCCTGAGGTTGCGCGTCATATCTCTGCTTGCATCTAACACCACTTCTTCAACACCAATGACTCCAACTGGACAAAGACTATTGGAGGCACTGGACATGTCAAAGTTAGGGGGAATCAGTCAGACGATCTAGACATCACAGGATCCCTCGTGTAGTTGGTTACCGCTACCTCGTGGATGTCGCTCTTGTCGTTAGCTTATTGGCTCAGTTTTTGTAGTGTCCTAGGACATGGCACATGCAGGTCACGTTACGTGTTGTCAAGTGCGCATACTTTACTACTCAAGTGGTTTTTTCTACTGGGCACATCCCTCAGTGGTTGACGGTCATTGCAGTGACAACGTTAGGCCCATAAAACACATGCTCATAGTTGTTACAGATATGTCTTCCATGTTGGAGGGACGGTTGTCTTGTAGAAAAAGTTGTAGGCAGGGATGTATGGCACTTTGTTCGAGTGACGCAGAGTATGTTGCTCTTGGTGCATGCAAGTGTGAGGATGTCTGGCTGTGTTAAATATTACTATGTGAATGTATACAGTCTCATGTCATGCCTTGCGATGTTCACCTTGTCTCCACGAGTGTTTGTATGTGCACAAGCTATTGGTCATGGGGGATTGTTGGTGTACGTGTCACATGTGCATACTTAACTCTAGCCTCGTTATACACTAATCACATTCATGCGTGTGACTGACCCAAGAGAGACCTTGCCACTAGAGGCTCCATTGTGGTAGAGACGCGACAGTGTTGTAGAAAAAACCGTGTGATGAGTCGACCGCATGACGAGTGGAAGAGTGGCTTTGTCGACTAATGTCCTCTTCCGGCGTCGACCATGGGAGTACATCAGATGGCCTGCTCACTTCACAGCACTCACAATGGTTTTCAGAATTCTTGGTACTGGTTTTGGGAGTGGGTAGCCGGGTGCTTCCCCAGACTAGTTGCGGTTGTATTTTTGCCTTGCGGCTAGTGTGTCAGACTTTGCTTGATTAAATGCAGGGTGGTTTGTCTTCCACCACCCTTGAGTGACAAAGGCCCGTTCCTCGCTTGCTTGCGTGTCCTCGTTATGTGACACCCACGAGCATGCCAGGCTATTACTCGTGTTTTGTTGCTTCTATTGAAAAATCCCATGAACATCCTGCTTCGTGGCCACTTGCGTGATTGGCGCTGCTCCCTAAACTTGCAAAGATGCTCTCCCTCCCACCTATCACCACCACCCTCTTGTGATTTGTGACGTTCCTGTCGACCCGTACAGTTTATTGTGACCACTCGGTCGTGTCCATACTCGTGCAGATCCCTGATGCGGACCCCGGTGGTTCCGGTGCGTCATCGGGTGGTGGACGACCAGCTTGGAGCTGACCGATGACCATTCCAGAGCTCTGGACGCAACCCGGGATTTCCTGTAGTTTTTCTGCAGCACGCAGGAGATTATCGGTGGACTGGCCGTGGGCCCGATTTGCATGTTTTTGCATTGTGTGTCCACCGATGCCGGATGCATGCATGTGACCAGTCGTAGTATCCGGCTTGTGATCTTGCACATCTAGGTTCAGATAGCGCAGCGTTTTAACATGTTTGCGCAGAGTTACGGCCAAAACAGTGGTTTTGGGCCGGTTTTAGGACAGATCTTCCACTGCTGCGTGCGACACCCGCCGTGCGCCGCGGCAGGTACTTATGCCATGGACCTGTCATTTGTCATCTCTCTCTGCAAATACTATTGAATCATTCTGAGACTTTACCTTGTGTCTCCTAGCCAGACCCTTGCCGTTGTGTGCACGACCTGTGACTGTCGTCACTGTCTGACCAGGCACTAACGCCTAGTCGGCGGCTATGTGGCTAGGAAGTTTCCACGCATCTTCTAATGGTATCAGAGCGGTGAGACATTTCTTGCCAAGCTACGCAGCAGAGACGCACCAGAGCAGCAGCAGTGAGGGTCACCGCTGTTGCCGATCCACGGGGACCTGCCGACGACACCGACTGCCGACGACGTCACCCACGTGAGGGTGCATCAGCAGAAGGCGCCAGCAGTAGCACGTGACACCTGCATCAGGCGGCAGCCGCTAGCAGCTGCTGGCATTGGTACCAGCAGTGACGAAAGCAGGCCACAGCCACGGCAGGCGGCAGGTGGCAGCAGCAGCAGTAGTTTGGGACAGCAGTAGAATGCAGCAGCAGTAGCTCGCAGCAGGAGCAGAGCACAACAGCGGTACGGAGTGGCGGCGACAGCCCGGGCAACAGCAACGTGGAGCCACAGCAGCATTGAGTAGCAGTAGTAGCAGCATACAGCAGCAGCAGCAACAGCAGCAGTTGTAGCGCAGCAGTAGTAACGTAGCAGCAATAGCGCAGCAGCAGCGCGTTGCGGCAGTAGCGCGCAAAAGCCGCGACACGCAACGGCTGCAGCAGGAGCGCATAGCTGCACTATAGCACAGCAGCAGTGCGTAGCTGCTACCACAGCTGCGCAAGCAACCACGTGGTTGCTGTTGCTGGTGCCAGCGTAGCAGTTGTAGTAGCCGAGCAAAAGCTGTTGCGGAGCTTCCGTGCAGCTTTCGCGCGGCTGTTGCAAGGCAACCGCCCCCTGCGCAATGGGGCAACAATAAAAAAAATACAAAGGGGAAAGAAGGGGAGCTGACATCAGCATTTTTTTGCTGACATCATCAGGTCATGCTGACGTTAGCAACCACCTGCTGATGTCAACACTTTTACTCGGTCAAATTTTTGGTAGGAGAGTCAAACGTTACCAGCGTTTCAACTCGTCGAAAAACGCTGACGTTTCCGCAATCTGTCCAAGTTGAGCTGTCGGCCCATAATGAGCGGTGACATGGCTCCGTCCGCTGATAAGGGAAAGCGGATACTAGGTCCCTCTTCCTCCTCCTCAGGGGTCATGAGCCCACGCTTGCAAGCTATTGAGGACCTGCGGAGCTAGCAGGGTGAGATGCGTCGCCTACAAAGGGAGCAGACAAACGCCATCCGCACACTCGCTGAGCTTCTTCAGGATCAGTCCATGGGCCCACGGCAGACCATTGAGGGAGCGAAAGGTGTCGCACCCTCTACACAGCAGTCAGCTCCAGCACCGGAGATAGGAGCTGAATGCGACCCGCCACCTTTTGACCCTTGGGATGAGGATCCAGATATGCCAGGCATGGAGGGCGACTCCCCCGAGCGTGAGATTCGTTTACTTCAAGAGCGTCTCCGCCAGCTCGAGACCAGCTCTCGACCCCCACACATATCGCGGTTTCCTGATATTCGATCGTCGCCTGACCTTCACCCTAGCAACTTCCCTCTTCCCGGTGTCTTTCCCATCCCTCGTCCTTCTCAGCCTCTGGTTGCTCTCCCTACGGAGCGGCAACCCAAGGACTTCAAGACATCGTACCCATGGTATGTCAGCCGAGAGGGCTTTGACTGCCGAGAGATCCTTTTCCAGGTTTGGGACACTTCAGAGGGAGTGTGGCCCCACTACCACAGTCTGTATCAGACTACGGACCGAGCAAAGGTGCTGACAGCGGTTAGGGCAATGCGCGGACTTCTTTCTGCCATGCCGAGCGAGACCGTTGTCGACTTCCGCTCGTTCCATGGCGAGGCCGGCACGGGCACTGGTGCTCATCCATGCGGGGGCTGGGACCTGGCATTATCCTGGTTTGCTGCAAAGACGCATGCCACCCGCACCGCTCACAATCTGAGTGGTGCGGGTGGCATGCGTGCCTTTCAGCCCCTTCATCAGGGGCCAATTGAGCCTGTAGCCGACTACTAGCAACGCGCCATGCGCATCTACACGCACCTTATGACCTCCAGAGGCACAAACCTATGGGCGCTCCGCACGATCATGCTCGGAGTTTGCCTTGAGCACACACACATATCTTCACGAGGTACAGCGAAACCATGCTCGAGCCTTTTTTTGCATCAATACAGCTTTTTCCCTGGGTGCGCCAGCTCTTCCTCCAGGTGACTTCCGACCGTGAGGCAGCCGTGGCTCATCAGGAGACTTCCCTTGCTGCAGCAGTTATCGCATCACCACAGACGCCCCTCTTGTAGTCTCCTTCTCCATCCTCTACCACGCCCTCCTCTTCTCCTTCTACCCCAATTACACTGAGTCAGACACAGGGTGTCACGAGAGCAACACACGGGAAGAAGGGGCGACAGAGGCGTAGCTCAGGCTAGCAGCAATCACAGCAGGAGCCGTCAATGGGTAGTAGCAGTGGATGCTCTGTTCACTACAGTGTTACAATGCTACAACTGTGGGGGTGCTCATTGCTATAACGAGTACTTGCAATCGCTGAACTCGGCGCAGATTACTCGCGAGCTTCAAGCTGCGCACACATTACGGTCTATGTCCAGTAGCACATCCTTTGGGCGCGAGGCGACCACGACTATAACAGTTCTCGCCTCACCACCGGCGAGCAGCGACGACCCCGACCCACGTGACCGTACCATTGCCGAGTTCCAACACCTTCTGGCGCTTCACTTTCAGGGAGGTGCAAGTGTGTTGTCACAGCCGCGTGGTTCACAGAATGTCTATCCTTCTGTTCGTGTGGCCCGGAATGACGCGTGTGGGGGGGCACAGTCGGCATGTAATGAGAATGAGCCTGACTATTCCGATTGGATTCATGAGTCTCACCTTTGTGCTCTTCGTCATCCCTCCCCACATGCTGCCCAGCGTTCGTCTGAGGCTGAGTGTTTCATTTCCCGTTCTACAGTGACGTCCTCTAGTCGTGATTCCAGTGGCACTTGGATCATCGATTCCGGTGCCACTCATCACATGAGTTGTCGTCGTAGTGACTTCATTGTTCTTGGCCCTGTTGCATCTATTTGTTCCGTTCGCACAGGCTCTGGTCAGTCCTTGCCAGTCCAGGGTGTTAGGGTCGTGTGTTTCTATGGTCCATCTGGCCCCCTGTATCTTTTCTAGGTGTTGTTTCTCCCTGACCTTGAGCTCAGTTTGCTTTCTGTCCGTGCGTACACATTGATGGGCTCTCTTTGGAGCACACTGCAGACTTCACGACTGTGACTGCTATTGACACTCGTAGCGTTGTTCTTTGTGCCTCTGTTGTGGATAACCTGTCTCGTGTCTCTTGGAATTTTGCTCCTTGCTCCCACTCACCTTCAGCTTGTTCTTTTGTCACTCGCGTTGTATCTCCTGAGCACCAGTGATTCCTTCATCACTGTGTGTGTCATGTAGGCTCTGGCACTTTGTCGAAGCTCATTCAGACACAGCCCACCGTCGGTCTTGACGCGGCTTCTTTTGAGAAGCTACCCAAGATCGACTGTCTCTTCTGCACTCAGGGTAGGATGCATCGATGCACCTACCCTGACTCCCATTCTCGCGCACTTCGCCTTCTCGAGTTAGTCCATTCGGACCTTCTTGGTCCCCTTCTTGTTGAGGACGTATCGAGGACCTTCCTAATAGGTCAGGAGGTATCGAGGTCGATACGTCCTGACCTGAGTGACGACTTCACCCGGATGCGGTGGGTCTACAGCGTGTGCCAGAAGAGTGACCTCCTTCTCGCGGTTTGCCTCTAGCTAGTGATGGCTGAGCGTCAGTCCCGCCACACGCTGCATACCTTCCACTTGGATCATGACAACGAGTTTATTAGCGAGATGGTCAGCTTCTTCGCCAAATGGGATTTTTCACCAGGTCTCTACTCCTGCTACTCCTCAGCAGAACCTTGTTTCTAACCGTTGGAATCACACCATGAAGGATGTGGTTTGCCCTATGCGGTCTGAGTGCGGTCTCCCAGAGTCCTTCGCTTTTGAAGGATTCGCCTACATGATTTGGGTTCAAAACCGCCTCCCGCACGGTCCCCTTCCGAACCACATCACACAGTATGAGCTCTGATTCAGCCACCGTGCTGACGTGCGCCGTGGATCCTTGGCTTTTGCATGGTACACCGAGGACCAATAGGTGTCCAAGATCGCTTGTGTGCCTTCGTAGGCATCTCCCCGCGGTCAAAGGCCTAGCGCTTTTGGGACCCTACTCGTCGTTGCATTGTTGAGTCATGCGAAGCGCTCTTCTTTGAGTCCCTCACCAACTGTGATACGACATTGATCATGTCGCTGTCCGTCACACACATTCCTACATGTGAGGTTTCTCAACGGATGGGGGATTCTGCGCCTACGAGCACCTCTTCCCAGACTGGTGTGTCAGTTCGAGCTCCCTCGACTTCGCGGTCTCGGGCTCTTGATGACCCAGCAATCATCGCTGTCGACCCGGAGACCTCTCCAGCACCACCGGCTTCTACCCCTGAGGCACGACCACATCTAGGAAGGGCTCAAATGCGCCTGTTCCTGAGCCTGAGGTGCGCCCCTCGAGCCCAGGTTACTCCCGTGAGCCTGGCGGTCGTCTTCGACCATTGGACTCCGGAGTCAAGTGAGTATCTGGTCTTGTACCCAGGCACTTTACTCGCAGCATCTCGAGTGGTTATCCCGGCACAAAGGCCGTAGGCCTGAGAGTCTACACTGAGCACACAGAGGTACATCCAGCATGCCCCATAGGACACGATCTCGTCAATCGCGAGTTTCATATCGCTTTTGATGCAGGAGATGATCTTGTGGCCGTCTGACCTAGCACTGAAACGTGCGCTGTTGCCACGTAGAACTCTCCCTCTATGGCACCTAACCCGGGCACACTGAGGGAAGCTCTCTCATCATAGGATGCTGATGCTTGGCGTACTACCTATGAGGATGAGCTTTGCAGCATTTGAGAGCATGGAGTTTACAAGCTAGTCAACCTTCCACCTGAGAGGAAGGCTATTCATGTCAAGTGGGTTTTTCGCAAGAAAGTAAAGCCGGACGGATCACTGGAACACCACAGGGCTCGCTTGGTTGTCAAGGGGTACTCTCAAATTGAGGGCATCGAATACACTGACACATTCGCCCCTGTCGGCCGCATGACCTCAGCTCGAGCTCTGTTCGGTGTAGTGTCTCAACATGACTGGGAACTGCACCAGATGGATGTGAACAATGCATTCCTCCATGGCTGTCTGGATGAGTAGATTAACGTCGCTCAGCCACCTGGCATTGAGGACGGTGACAAGGTCTAGCGCTTGCGCAATTCCTTGTACGGCCTCAAGCAGTCTCCTCGGTGTTGGAACTAGGAGATCACTGGCACCCTGTCTCGTGAGAGATATATACAGAGCGAGGCAAATCCCTCTCTTTTCATTTTATGGACACCTGAGCCGTTTACCGCCATCCTGGTCGATGTCGACGACCTTCTGATCGCGTCTCCTTCAATGGAGGCCATGAAGGAAGCCAAGGTTGTCCTCTAGACTGCCTATAGGATGAAGGACCTTGGTCCTGCAGCGGTGTTCCTTGGCATGGAGATCGTGCGAGACCGCAGACGTCGTACTCTACTACTGCATCAAGCCCGATACGCACGTGTTGTGGGGGAGTGTTTCAGCGACCTCCTTGGTGCAGTGAACATAGCTTCCATACCTCTCACACTTGACGGGCAGGATGCCCTGGAGGTGGATGATCCCACATAGCAGGGGGAGATAGTGGATGTGACCTTGTACCTCTGTCTCATCGGATCTCTAATGTACCTAAACACTATCACACGTCCTCACATCGCCTTTGCCATCAACCTCCATGCCGAGTTTTTGTATGCTCCACGCGCTAGAGCCCTTCATGCAGTTGTTCAAGAGGTGCGCTACGTGGTCTCCACACCGTATCTTGGACTCTGCTTTCGTCGGCCGTGTTCAGTGGTCCTTGATGGCTACACTGACAGCGAATGGCCCTGGAGCCTAGATGGACGCAGTCGCACAAGTTATGTGTTCCAGCTCGATGGTACCATTGTGTCTTGGCGCAACGGGAAGTAGGGCTGCATTGCTTGTAGCTCATCGGAGGCAGAGTATGTTGCTCTGGGTGCATGGGCTGCTGAGGTGGTATGGCTGCAGCGCCTGCCCCTTAAGTTGGGTCAGTCAGTACCTGCCATTGTGCTTCGTTGCGCCAACCAGAGTGCTCTTGCCGTTGCGGAGAACTCTGGTGTCTTTCATGCCTGCACGAAGCACATTGCTGTTGAGCATCACCTTGTGCGTGATTTGGAGGAGCAACACGCGATCTCCGTCATTTGGGTTGGCACTAACATGGAGCGTGCTGACTTCTTGACGAATGCACTAGCACGCGAACAGTTCGTGGTGGCCATTTGTTCAGTTGGGCTTCGCCCCTTGCCTGAGTGTGGTTGACTGTGGGGTGTGTCTGTGTCCGTGTCACATCTGTTGTTGCACTCGTTATTGTACTCGTCTCACTCCTGCACGTGTATAGACATACGTACCATCGGGTCATGGGGGAGTGTTGTGATTTTTGTCGTTCCTGTCGACGTGTACAGTTTACTGTGACCCCCCGGCCGCGTCCATACTCGTGCAGATCCCTGAAGCGGACCCTTGTGGTACAAGTGCATCATTTGGTGGCAGACTACCAGCCTGGAGCTGACCAATGACCGTTCCAGAGCTTTGGACGCTACCTGGGACCTCGTGGTACTTTGTTTTACGGCGAGTAAGTCAGATTTTCTTTGGTTACATGCAAGGTGGTTCGCATCCCAACACCCTTGAGTGATAAGAGCCCGTTCCTCCCTTCCTTGCATGTCCTTGTTATGTGACACCCACTAGCATGCCAGGGTATTACTCGTGTTTTGTTCCTTCTATTGAAAACTCCCACGAACATCCTCTTTCATGGCCACTTGCGTGATCGTTGTTGCTCCCTAAACTTGCACAGATGCTCTCCCTCGCACCTATCACCACCACCCACCATGCATGTCCAATCCCCATGTCTATCTCCAAGTTAGAACATTCATATAGATTCGTCGGCCAACCTACTGATGTGATTTGTGACGTTCCTATCGACCTGTGCAGTTTACCTTGACCACTCGGTCGTGTCCATACTCGTGCAAATCCCTGATGCGGACCTTGGCGGCACCAGTGCGTTGTCTGGTGGTGGACCACCAGCTTGGAGCTGACCGACGATCGTCCCAGAGCTCTGGACGTTGCCTGGGACCTCCTGCAGTTTTTTCTGTGGGACGTAGGAGTTTATTAGTGGACTGACCGTAGGCCCGATTTGCATTTTTGTGCATTATGTGTCTACCGCTTAATGCCGGATGCATGTATGTGACCAGTCGTAGCGTCCGCCTTGTGATTCCCCACGTCTAGGTTCAGACGTCGTAGAATTCGGACATGTCTGCGCAGAGTTACAGCCAAAACAATAGTTTTGTGCTGGTTTAAGGACAGATCGTGTGTTGCCGCGTGCGACTCCCGCTGTGCACCGCGGCAGGTGCTTATGCCATGGACCTGTCATTTGTCATTTTCTCTACAAATACTATTGAAGCATTGTGACAATTTGCCTTGTGTCTCCTAGCCAGATGATTGCAACTGTGTGCACGACTTGTGACTGTCATCACCGTCTGACTTGGCACTGACGCCTAGTCGACGGCTGTGTCACTAGGAAGCTTCCACACATGTTTTGATGGTATCAGAGTGGTGAGACAGTTTTCACCGAGTTGCGCAGCAAAGACGTAGCAGAGCAGCAGTAGTGATAGTCACCACTAAAGCAGATCCACAAGGACCTATCGACGACAGCCGACTGCCATCGACGTCGCCCACCATCATCACGTAAGAGTGCATCAGTAACAGCCGCTAGCAGCAACATGCGACAGCTGTAGTAGGCATCAGTCATCAGCAGCTACCAACATTGGCACATGCAGTAGCAGTAGCATTGAGAAGCAGCACCAGTAGTGCAGCAGAGTAGTAGCTTAAGAGCAACGCAGTAGTAGTGGCAACAACAGTTGTAGTAGCAACATGCGGTGAAAGCAGCACAAAAGAGCGCACAATGGCAGCAGCACAACATCAGCACAGTAGTAGCGGCAGTAGCAGCGGCGGTAGCAGCAGCAGCAGCGGCAGTAACAGAAGCAGCGGCAGCAGCAGTATAGTAGTAGTAGCACGCAACGGCGGCAACGATGCGCAATAGCCAAAGTGCACAACAACAACAATAACAGTTGCGTGCAGTATTGCCACAGTTGTACACGCAGTCGCGTGGCTGCTGTTGCACGTGATGACGCCGCAACACAACAGCTTAGCGGAAGCTACGTAACAGCTTTTGCGTGGCTGTTGCGGAGCGACTCCCCGCTTGTACAGCAATTGCGAGGGTTGACAGAAAAAATATGGAGGAGGGGAGCTAACGTCATCATTTTTCCTTGCTGACGTCATCAGGTCATGTTGATGTCAGCAACTTCCTGCTGACATTAGCACTTGGTCAAATTTTTGGTCGGAGAGTCAAACCTTGCCAGCGTTTCAAGTCCTCAAGAAACCCTGATGTTTCTCCAATCCGACCATGTTCACATCACGGCCAATAATGAGCGGTGACATGGCTCCGTCTGGTGATAAGGGAAAGAGGATACTAGTTCCCTCTTCTTCCTCCTCGGGGATCATGAGCCCATGTTCACAGGCTATTGAGGACCTACAGAGCCAGCAAGACGAGATGCGTTGCCTACAGCAGGAGCAGACTGACGCCATCCGTACACTCACCGAGCTTCTTTGGGGTCATTCCACGACCCCACGGCACACCTCTGAGGGAGCGGCCGTTGTTGCACCTTCTACACAACACTCAGCTCCAGCACCGGAGACAGGAACTGGAGCTCACCCGCCACCTCTTGATCCTTGGGATGAGGATCTAGATATGCCAGGCATGGAGGACGACTCCCCTAGGCGCAAGATTCGTGTGCTTGAGGAGCGTCTCCGCCAGCTTCAGACGCGTTCTCAGCCTCCACACACATCTCGCTTTCCCAATATTCAATCATCGCCTGACCTCCACCCCAGCGACGACCCTCTTCCTGGTGTCTTTCCAATCCCTCGTCCTTCCCAGCCTGTGCTTGCTCTCCCTACAGAGTGGCAACCCAAGGACTTCGAGACACTGCCCCCACGGTATGTCAGCGATGATGGTTTTGACTGCTCGGAGATCCTTTTCCATGATTGGGCCACTTTAGAGGGCTTGTGGCACTACTACCATAGTGCGTATCAGACTACGGACCACGCATAGGTGCTGACAACGGCTAGGGCGATGCGCGGACGTCTTTACGCCATGCCGCGTGAGACCATCGTCGACTTCTGCTCGTTCCTTGGCAAGGCGGGCACAGGTACCGGCGCTGATCCACGCAGGGACTGGGACCTCACATTGTCCCTGCTCGCTGCAGAGACGCACGCTACCCGCACCGCTCACATTCGTGCCTTTCACTCACTTTGTCAGGGGCCTGCCAAGGCTGCAGGCGACTACAAGCAACGCGCCATGTGTATCTACTTGCATCCTAGGACCTCAGGAGGTACACAACTGTGGGCGCTTCGCACAATCTTGCTTGGATTTTGCCTTGAGCACACAAACATCTTCACGAGGTACACCGACGCCGTGCTTGAGGCTTTCTCTGCATCACTGCAACTTATTTCCTGGGTGCACCAGCTCTTCCTCTAGGTGACTTCCCCCTATGAGGCAGCTAGGACTCATCAAGAGACTCCCCTTGTTGCAGCAGTCGTTGCATAACCATCGCCCAACCTTACGCAGTCTCTCTCTCCATCCTCAATCACGTCCTCCTCTTTCTCTTCCACCCCGATTACACCAACGCAGACATAGGGTGTTGCGGCAGCAGCACAGGGGAAGAAGGGGAGATAGAGGCGCGAGTCGGGCCCGCAATAGTCAGAGCAGCAACAGTCATCAGGCTGTAGCAGTGGACGTTCTATTCACTGCTACAACTATGGAGGCGCTCATCGATTCACCGAGTGCTAGCAGCCGCTCGACTGGACGCGGATTACTCACGAGTTTCAGGTTATGCACGCACTACGCTCTACGTGGAGTAGCACATCTTTCGAGCGCGCGGCGACCACGACCCCAGCAGTTCCCACTTCACCACCTGTAGCAGCGACGACCCCGACCTATGTGAGCGCACCATCGCTGAGCTCCGACATCTTCTGGCGCTTCACTTTCAGGGAGGTGCGAGTGTGTTGTCACAGCCGGGTGGTTCACAGGCTGCTTGTCTGTCTGTTCTTGTGGCTTGGGATGACTCATGTAGGGGAGCACTACCGGCATGTGATGACGATGGGCCTGACTCTACCGACTTGATTCATGAGTCTCACCACTGTGCCCTTGGTCAATCCTCTCCACCTGCTGCCCAGCATCCGTCTGAGGCCGAGTGTTCCATCACCCGTTGTACAGTGACGTCCTCCAGACATGATTGCGATGGCACTTGGATCATCAATTCCGGTGCTACTCAAAACATGACCTGTTGTTGTAGTGACTTTGTTGTTCTCGGTCCTATGCCTTTTGTTTGTTCCGTTCGCACAGGCTCTGGTCAGTCCTTGCCAGTCCAGGGTGTTGGGGTTGTGTGTTTTGATGGTCTGTCTGGCCCCCTATATCTTTCCGAGGTGCTATTTGTGCCTAACCTTGAGCTCAGTTTTCTTTTTGTACGTGACTGCACATTGATGGGACTCTCTATGGAGCACACTGCAGAGTCCGCGACTGTGACTGCTATTGATACTTGTAGCGTTGTTCTTCGTGCCTCTGTTGTGGACGACCTGTATCGTGTCTCTCGGAATTCTCCTCCTTGCTCCCACTCACCTTCAGCACTTTTTTCTTGGCACTGGCGTTCTTTCTCCTAAGCACCAGCAATTGCTTCATCGCCGTCTGTGTCATGCAGGCTCAGACACTGTATCGAAGCTCATTCGGACACAGCTTGCCTTTGGTCTTGACACGGCTTCTTTTGAAAAGCCGCCCTAGACCGACTAACTCTTCTGCGCTCAAAGTAAGATGCATCATTGCACCTACCCTGACTCACGCTCTCAAGCACTTTATCCTCTTGAGTTAGTCCATTTGGACCTTCCTGGTCCTCTTCCCATCGAGTCTTTGTCCGATTGGGGTCGATACATCCTGACCCTCACTGAGGACTTCACCCGGACGCGGTGGGTCTACAGCCTACACCAGAAGACGGACGCCGCCCTCGTGGTTCACCTCTGGTTGGTGATGGCTGAGCGTCAATCCCACCACACGCTGCATACCTTTTGCTCAGATCGTGGCGGTGAGTTTCTTGGCGAGACGGACAACTTCTTTGCCGAGTGAGGGATTTTTCACTAGGTCTCCGCTCCTAATACTCCTCAACAGAATAGTGTCTTTGAGCGTTGGAGCTGCGCCATGGAGGATGCGGTTTGCACTATGCAGTCTGAGTGCGGTCTCTCAGATTTACCTACATGACGTGGGTCTGGAACGGCCTCCCGCGCGGTCCCCTTCCGGACCACGTCACACTGTATGAGCTCTGGTTCAGCCACCGAGCTGACCTGCACCTCGCTCACGTCTGGGGATCCTTGGCCTCTGTGTGGTACAACGAGGACCAACAGGGGTCCAAGGTTTCACCACGGGGTCGCTTGTGTGCCCCTGTAGGCATCTCCCGGCGGTCGAAGGCCTGGCGCTTTTAGGACCCTGCTCGTCATCGCATTGTTGAGTCACGCGATGCGCTCTTCTTTGAGTCCCTCACCTACCGTGATCTGACATCGATCACGTCGCTGTCCGTCACGCATGTTCCTATGTGTGAGGTTTCTCCCAGGATGGGGGAGTCTACGCCTGCGAGCATCTCTCGGCAGGCTTATGTGTCTGTTTGAGCTCCCTTCACTTCTCGGTATCCTGCTCTTGATGACCTAGCGATCATCGCTGTCGGCCCAGAGACCTCTCTAGTACAGCCGGCTTCTACCCTTGTTCCCTCGCACCCCATAGGTATCCATGATCCTGTATCTGTACATACTCCTATGACTGTACATGTGTCAGCCGGTACTCCTTCCACTCTGCGTAGCCCTACCTCACCGCCTCCTACTATCACACCAAGTTCAGTGTCTCCCACACACGCATCACCTCGCATGACATCACTAGCTCCTTTGCCTCAGCCCTCACCAGCTGTGGTCGTGCCTGTCTCTGAGCATGAGGTGCGCCCCTCGAGCCCAGGTTACTCACATGAGCCCGGCGGTCGTCTTTGACCATTGGACTCTGGTGCCCAGCAAGCGTCACGTCAAGCACCCAGGCGCTCCACTCGCAGCATCGCGAGTGGTGATCCCGGCACAAAGGCCCTCGGCCAAAGTATCCGCACTGAGCACACAAAGGTATATCCAGCATGCCCCGTATGGCACGACCTCGTCACTCGCGAGTTTCAAATCACTTGTGACGCAGCAGCTGATCTTGTGGTCGTGAGACCTACCACTGAGGCGTGCGCTCTTGCCACACGGAGCTATCCCTCTATGGCGCCTGACCCGGGCACACAGAGGGAAGCTCTCTCATCACAGGATGCTGACGCTTGGCGTGCTGCCTATGAGGATGAGCTTCGCACCATCCAAGAGCACGGAGTTTACGAGCTAGTTGACCTTCCACCTGGGAGGAAGGCTATTCAGGTCAAGTGGACCTTTTGGAAGAATGCGAAGCTGGATGGCTCGCTACAACGCCACAAGGCTCGCTTGGTGGTCAAGGGGTACTTTCAGATCGAGGGCATTGATTACAAAGACACCTTTACCCCTGTCGACCGCATGACTTCAGCTCGAGCTCTGTTCGGTGTAGTGGCATAGCATAACCGGGAACTGCACTAGATGGATGTGAACAATGCGTTCCTCCATGGCTCTTTAGACTAGGAGATTTAAGTGGCTCAGCCATCTGGTTTTGAGGATGGTGACAATTTCTAGCGCTTGCGCAAGTCCTTATACGGCCTCTAGAAACCTCGTTGGTGCCAGACCCAGAAGATCACTAGCACCGTGACTCGTGCATGTTATGTACAGAGCGAGGCAGATGTCTCTCTCTTTATCCTATGGACACTTGAGCGGTTCACCACCATCCTGGTCTATGTCGATGATCTTCTAATCGTATTTCCTTCATTGGAGGCCGCGAAGGAGGCCAAGGCTGTCCTCCAAACTGCTTATAGGATGAAGGACCTTGGTCATGCAGCGGTGTTCCTTGCCATGGAGATCGTGCGGGACTGCAGACATCGGACGCTACTGCTTTATCAGGCCTGATACGCACGTGTTGTGAAGGAGTGTTTCAGCGACCTCCTCGGCGTAGTGTCCACGGCCTCCACACCTCTTCCGCCTGATGGACAGGATGCCCTGAAGGTGGACGATCCCACACGGCTGGGGGAGTATGGATGTGACCTACCTCCGTCTCATCGGATCTCTGATGTACATGGCCACTACCACACGTAGTGACATCACCTTTGTCGTCAACCTCCTTGCACAGTTTTCGCAGGCTTCTCGCGCTAGACCCCTTCACGTGGCTGTGCAAGTGGTGCGGTACTTGATCTCCACACCGTACCTCAAACATTGTTTTCGCCCGCAGTATTCAGTGGTCCTTGATGGCTACACTGAGAGTGACTGGGCCTGGAGCCCAGATGGACGCAGTCGCACTGGGTACGTGTTCCTGCTCTGTGGTACCAATGTGTCCTGGCGTAGCAGGAAGCACGGCTGCATTGCACACAGCTCATCGGAGGTAGAGTATGTTGCTCTGGGTGTAGGGGCTGCTGAGGCGGAAGGGCTACCGCGCCTGTTCCTTGAGCTGGGTCAGTCGGTTCCCGTAATTGTGCTTCGTTGCAACAACTAGAGTGCTCTTGCCGTTGAGGAGAACTTTGGTGTCTTTCACACTCGCACGAAGCACATTGCCGTCGGCATCACTTTGTGCGTGATCTGGTGGAGCGACACGTAATCTCCATCATATGGGTTGGCACTCACATGCATCATGCTGGCTTCTTGACGAAGGCACTAGCTCTCGTAAACTTGATGGTGGCCATTCGTTCTATTGGGCTTCCGCCCTTGCTTGAGAGTGGTTGAGTGTGGGGTGTGTCTGTGTCCGTGTCACATCTGTCCTCGCACTAGTTGTTGTACTCGTTTCAGTGTTGCACGCGTATGGACATGCATACCATCGGGTCATGGAAGAGTGTTGTGATTTGTGACGCTCCTCTCGACCTGTACAGTTTACTATGACCACTCGGTCGTGTCCATACTCGTGCAGATGCCTCATGCGGACCCTGGCGGTACCAGTGGGTCGTCTGGTGGTAGACTACCAGCTTGGAGCTGACCGACGACCGTTCCAGAGCTCTGGACACTGTGTGGGACCTCGTGCAGTTTTTGTGCAGGACGCAGGAGTTTTTTGGTTGGAATGGTCGTAGGCCGAATTTGCATGCTTTTGCATTGTTTGTCTCCCGCTTAATGCCGGATGCATGCATGTGACCAGTCGTAGCATCCGCCTTGTGATTATGCATGTCTAGGTTTAGACAGCGTAGCATTTTGACATGTCTGCGCAAAGTTACGGCCAAAACAGTGGTTTTGGGCCGGTTTTAGGACAGATCGTGTACTGCCGCGTGCAACACCTGCTGTGTGCCGCGGCAGGTTCTTATGCCATGGACTTGTCATTTTGCATTTCTCTCTACAAATACTATTGAGGCATTCTGACACTTTGCCTTGTGTCTCCTAAAGGACCATTGCCGTTGTGTGCACCACTTGTGATTTTCGTCACCGTCTGACCTGGCACTGGCGCCTAGTTGACGGTGTTGTGCTTTGTGCCGTTCTTGTACACTTTACTGTGACCACTCAGCCGTGTCCATACTCGTGCACATCCCTGAGGCAGGCGGCCCTGGTGACACCGGCGCGACGACAGGCGGCGGACTACCCACTTGGAGCTGACCGACCACTGTTCCAGAGCCCCAGATGCCACCGGGACTCTTTGCTGTGCCTTCTACGCCTTGCAGGCGCCTTTCGGCGGACTGGCCATGAGGCCTATTTGCATGTTTTTGCATTGGATGCTCACTTTCAGTCGATGGATGCATGCATGTCACCAGTCGCTACGTTCGTCTTTTGATTCTGCACGTCTAGGTTCAGACGGCGTAGGATTCTGACATGTGTGCGCAAAGCTACGGCAAAAACAGTGGTTTTGGGCCGGTTTTAGGACAGCTCTTGGACTGCCGCGTGCGACACCCGCCGTGCGCCGCGGCAGGTGTTTATGCCTTGGACCTGTCAGTTGTCATTTCTCTCTGCATATGCTTTATTGAAGCATTCTGACACTGTGCCTTGTGTCTCCTAGCCAAACCCTTATCGTTGCGTGTACGACCTGTGACTATTGTTACCGTCTGACCAGGCACTGACGCCCGGTCAGCGGCTGTGTTGCTAGGAAGCTTCTACGCACTTTCTCATGGTATCAGAGCAATGAGACAGTTCTCACTGAGCTGCGCAACAGAGACGCAGCAGAGCAGTAGCAGTGAGAGTCACCGCTGTAGCAGAGTTCTTTGGGATCTGTTGGAGACGGCCGGTCGCCGTCAACGTATCCCGCCCACCACGTGAGATCGCAGCTGCAGAGGCAGCAGCAGCGGCGTCTACCGCCACGCAGAGGCGTGTGGCGGCCGCGGTGCGTGCAGCCGCCCTCCCACAGCTGCATCAGCAGAGCAGGAGCAGCAGAGGCGACGGCAGCAGCAGCGCAGCAGCAGCAGCCGCAGCAGCAGCGTGGCAGCAGCGGCGGCAGCAACAGCGCAGCAGCAGCGGCGCAGCAGCGGCAGCGGCACAACAGCAGCAGCGGCAGTCGCGGCGGCAGCAGCAGCGCAACAGAGGCAGTAGCAGCAGCGCGCGGCGGCGGCAGCCAGCAGTAGCGTGCGGCGGCGGCAGCCAGCAGCAGCTGCAACGCGTAGCAGCAGCTGCAGCAGCGCAGCCGCTGCTGCCACCGCTGCACACGCAGCTATGCAACTTCTGCTTCAGCTGGCAACACAACTGCAGTAGCAGCTGGGCGGAAGCTGCTGCGCAGCTTCCGCGGAGCTGCCGCGCGCCACCGCGAAGCGGCTCCACACGCGCACAGAACCGCGACAAGAAAAAAAAAGGAGGGGACGAGCTGACGTCAGCATTGTTGATTGCTGACGTCATCAGGTCGTGCTGACGTCAGCAACCACTTGCTGACGTCAGTATTACTCATAGCCAAATTTTCACCCGGAAAGTCAAACGTTGCCAACATTTTAACTCCCCGAGAAACGTAGACAGTTTCTAAATCCGGCAAACTTGACCTGTCGTCCCATAGTGAGCGGCGACATGAGTTCGCCCGACGACAAGGACAAGGGACCAGGTGATCCCTCCTCCTAATCTTCAGGGGTATTGAGCCCTCGCTCGCAGGCCATTGCTGACCTGCACAGCCAGCAAGAGGAGATGCGTTGCCTGCAGCGAGAGCAGACTGATGCGATCCGCACGCTGACTGAGCTCCTGCGTGCTCAGTCCACGGCTCCTTCGCGGATTTCTGAGGGAGCTGCCGGCGTTGCGGCCTCCACCCAGCACTCGGCCCAGGTGCCCATGACAAGTGCTCCGCCTGCTTCACCTCCTGGTGTAGTTTCCCCACCACCTGCAGACCTCCTTGATGACGAGCCATTCATGCCAAGCTTCGAGGATGACTCCCAGGAGCGGGAGATTCGTCTTCTATAGGAGCGCCTCCGTCAGCTGCATACCGGTATCCGACCTCCACCCGTGTCCCCGATACGATCGTCACCTGACTTCCCCGGTGATCACCCCCTTCCAGGAGTTTTCCCCATCTCTCGCCCTCCTCAGCCTGCGGTTGCTCTCCCCACGGAGCGGCAGCCAAAGGACTTTGAGGTACCACCTCCACGGTACATCAGTGAGGATGGATTTGACTGCTGGGAGATCCTGTTTCAGGTGTGGGCCACTTCCGAGGGAGTGTGGCCTTACTACCACAGCCCATACCAGTCTACAGATNAGCGCCTCCGTCAGCTGCATACCGGTATCCGACCTCCACCCGTGTCCCCGATACGATCGTCACCTGACTTCCCCGGTGATCACCCCCTTCCAGGAGTTTTCCCCATCTCTCGCCCTCCTCAGCCTGCGGTTGCTCTCCCCACGGAGCGGCAGCCAAAGGACTTTGAGGTACCACCTCCACGGTACATCAGTGAGGATGGATTTGACTGCTGGGAGATCCTGTTTCAGGTGTGGGCCACTTCCGAGGGAGTGTGGCCTTACTACCACAGCCCATACCTGTCTACAGATCCAGCACAGGTGCTGACAGCAGCCCGGGCCATGCGAGGACTTCTCTATGCCATGCCACGCGAGACTGTAGTCGACTTCCGCCCCTTCCTCGGTGAGGCCGGCATAGGCACCGGAGCTGATCCTCGTGGAGGCTGGGATACGGCGTTGTCCCTACTGGTCGCAGAGACGCATGCCACGCGTGCGTCACACATTCGTGCTTTCCACTCGCTCCGTCAGGGACCAGCGGAGCCTGCGGCGGATTACTGGCGACACGCCATGCGTATTTACACGCGTCTGGGGACCTCAGGGGGCACTCAGCTGTGGGCACTTCGGACGATCATGCTCGGAGTTTGCCTGGAGTACACCGACATCTTCACACGGTACAGCGACGCTTCTCTCGAGCCTTTCTCAACCACCCTGCAGCTGCTCCCTAGGGCCCATCAGCTTTTCCTCCAGGTGACGTCGACTCGCGAGGCAGCAGTAGCACATCAGGAGACTTCCCTCGCTGCAGCAGTCCTCGCCTCACCGCCATCTTCCCTCCTGTAGTCACCCTCATCTACCTCCATCACGACCTCATCTTCCTCCTCCTCTTCGACCCGTCTACACCCGCGCAGACGTAGGACATTGCAGCAGCTGCCCAGGGGAAGAAGAAGAACAGGAAGCACGGATCGGGTCAGCAGCAGTCGTCATCCAGTGGTAGCAGTGGCCGTTCCGTGCATTGCTACAACTGAGGAGGTGTCCATCGCTACACCGAGTGCCAGCAGCCGCTTGACTGGGAGCGCATCACTCGCGGACTTCAGGCTGCCCATGTTGCCCGCACCGCGTCCGGCACGTCGCCCGCACACTCCTTTGGATGCGCGGCGACCACGACTGCAGCTGTTCCTGCATCCTCATAAGCGAGCAGCAGTGATCCAGACCCACGTGACCGCACCATCGCCGCGCTTTGTCATCTTCTGGCGCTTCGCTTTCAGGGAGGTGCGAGTGTGTTGTCATCGTCGAGTGGGTCACAGACTGCTTGTTCGTCCTTCCTCGTGACTCGTGATGACACGTGTGGGGGGGCACAGTCCGCATGTGATGATGTTGGGCCTGACTGCACTGAATGGATTCATGAGTCTCACCTTCGTGATGTACGTCGTTCCTTCCCACTGACGGCTCAGCGTCCCTCTGATGCCGAGTGTTCCATTGCTCGTTATACAGTGACGTCCACCAGTCGTGACTCCGGTGGCACTTGGATCATCGATTCCGGTGCCACCCACCACATGACGTGTTGTCGTAGTGACTTTGTGGTACTTGGTCCTGTCACGACTGTCCGTTCAGTTCGTACAGGCTCTGGTCAGTCCTTACCGGTCCACGGTGTTGGGGTTGTATGCTTTGATGGTCCGTCTGGCCCCCTGTATCTCTCTGACGTGCTGTTTGTGCCTGATCTTGAGCTTAGTCTGCTGTCTCTACGTGCTTGCACTCTGATGGGTCTCTCCGTTGAGCATACCGCTGATTCAGCGACGGTGAGTGCTCTTCACACCCGTAGCATTGTCCTGCGTGCTTCAATCGTAGATGATTTGTACCGCATTGCTCGGCCATCCTCCCCTTGCTCTCCCCCTTCCTCTGGTCGTGTTTTTGTCACTGGTGTTTTATCCCCAGAACACCAGAGGTTACTTCACCGACGTCTGTGTCATGTGGGCTCCGACACTGTGTCAAAGCTCATACGGACACAGCCCGCTCTTGGCCTTGACGTGGCTTCTTTCGAGAAGCCACCCAAGACCGACTGCCTTTTCTACGCTCAGGGAAAGATGCACCGGTGCACTCATCCTGATTCGCGTTCCCGAGCGCTGAGGCCACTCGAGTTGGTCCACTCGGACCTGCTTGGTCCTCTCCCGGTCAAGTCCCTGTCCGAGAGGGGCCGGTATGTTCTCACGGTGACTGATGACTTCACCCGGATGCGCTGGGTCTACAGTCTGCGTCAGAAGAGCGACGCCGCCCTTGCGGTTCGGCTCTGTCTCGTGATGGCTGAGCGTCAGTCTCGCCACACGCTACATACCTTTTGCTCGGATCACGGCAGCGAGTTCCTTGGTGAAATGGACTCCTTCTCTGCTGAGCACGGCATTTTTCACCAAATCTCCGCTCCTGCTACCCGACAGCAGAACGGTGTCTCTGAGCGCTGGAACCGCACCATGGAGGATGCGGTCCGCGCCATGCGGTCTGAGTGCGGTCTCCCGGAGTCCTTCGCCTTCGAGGGCTTCGCCTACATGACTTGGGTCTGGGACCGCCTCTCGCATGGTCCGCTTCCGGATCATGTTACACAGTACGAGCTTTGGTTTGGCCACCGTGCTGATCTTCGTCTCGCACGCGTCTGGGGTTCCCTGGCCTCCGTGTGGTACACCGAGGACCAGCAGGGGTCCAAGGTCTCCCCTCGGGGTCGCTTCTGTGCCTTCATCGGCATCTCCCCGCGGTCGAAGGCCTGGCGCATTTGGGACCCCACTCGCCGTCGTGTCATTGAGTCCCGTGACGCGCTGTGTTTTGAGTCACTCACATACCGTGATCTGACTTCGATCACAACCCTCTCTGCGGCTCATGTCCCTTCCTGTGAGGGTCCTCGGCGAATGGGGGAGACTTCTTCGCCAGCGACCATTTCTCGTCAGGCTGATGTGTCCGCTCGAGTCCCCTCTCAATCTCTAGCACTTGATGATCCGGCTATCATTGCCGTCAGTCCAGAGATCCCGCCTGTTCAGCCTGTTTCACACCCCACAGGTACCGCTGCTCTCATGCCTCCTCCTGCATCACCACTTGTGTCCACTGGCACCCCTGCTCCGGCGTCTGATCCAGCCCAGCCCACTCCTGTCCCTACGTCGGCCGACACTCTTGTCTCATTGTCCGGGCCAGCCTTGCCCGCTGTCACCCCTAGCTTAGTGTCCCCCACACACGCATCTCCTCGCACGGCATCTCCGGCTGCCTCGTCTCAGCCCTCACCAGCTTTGGTCGTACCTGTCCCTGTGGTCGTACCTGTTCCTGAGCCTGAGGTACACCCCTCGACCTCCGGTTACTCCCGTGAGCCCGGTGGTTGCCTTCAACCACTGGATTCCGGATTTCAGCGAGCGTCGGGTCCCGGACCCAGGCGTTCCTCTTGAGCATCGCGAGCGGTGATCCAGGCACAAAGGCCTTAAGCCTGAGTGTCCGCACTGAGCTTTCAGAGGTACACCCAGCGTGCCCCATAGGGCACGACCTCGTCACTCGCGAGTTCCATATCGTCTGTGACGCAGCAGCTGATCTCGTGGCCTTCAGGCTTGACACTGAGGCGTGTGCACTTGCCACGCAGAGTTCCCCCTCTATGGCGCCTGACCCGGGCACATTGAGGGAGGCTTTCTCATCGTAGGATGCTGATACCTGGTGAGCTGCTTGCGAGGATGAGCTTCGCGCTATATAAGAGCACATAGTCTACGAGCTTGTCGACCTTCCCCCTGGGAGAAAGGCGATTCAGGTCGAGTGGGTCTTTCGCAAGAAAGTGAAGCCGGATGGCTCACTGGAACGCTACAAGGCCCGCTTGGTCGTCAAGGGGTTCTCTCAGATTGAGGGAGTTGATTACACTGACATCATTGCCCATGTCGGCCGCATGACCTCAGCTCGAGCTCTGTTCGGTGTAGTGGCTCAGCATGACTGGGAACTACACCAGATGGATGTGAACAACGCGTTCCTCCATGGCTCTTTGGATGAGGAGATCTACGTGGCTCAGCCACCAGGCTTTGAGGACGGTGACAAGGTCTAGCGCTTGCGCAAGTCTTTGTACGGCCTCAAGCAGTCTCCACGGTGTTGGAACCGGGAGATCACTGGCACCTTGACTCGCGCAGGATACGTACAGAGCGAGGCAGACCCCTCACTCTTCATCCTACCGACACCCGAGCGGTTCACCGCCATCCTGGTCTATGTTGATGACCTTCTGATCGCGTCTCCGTCGTTGGAGGCCGTGAAGGAGGCCAAGGCTGTCCTGCAGACCGCCTACAGGATGAAGGACCTCGGTCCTGCATCGGTGTTTCTTGGTATGNCACCAGGCTTTGAGGACGGTGACAAGGTCTGGCGCTTGCGCAAGTCCTTGTACGGCCTCAAGCAGTCTCCACGGTGTTGGAACCGGGAGATCACTGGCACCTTGACTCGCGCAGGATACGTACAGAGCGAGGCAGACCCCTCACTCTTCATCCTACCGACACCCGAGCGGTTCACCGCCATCCTGGTCTATGTTGATGACCTTCTGATCGCGTCTCCGTCGTTGGAGGCCGTGAAGGAGGCCAAGGCTGTCCTGCAGACCGCCTACAGGATGAAGGACCTCGGTCCTGCATCGGTGTTTCTTGGTATGGAGATCGTGCTAGATCGCAGACATCGCACACTGTTGCTGCATCGGGCACGATACGCACGAGTCGTGGGGGAGCGCTTTAGCGACCTCCTTGGTGCAGTGCCCACTGCTTCCACACCCCTCACACCTGATGGGCAGGATGCCCTGAAGGTGGATGACCCTACAAAACTGGGGGAGACAGTGGACGTGATCTTGTACCTCCGTCTTATCGGATCTCTCATGTACCTGGCCACTACCACGCGTCCCGACATCGCATTCGCCGTCAACCTCCTCGCTCCGTTCTCGCAGGCTCCACGTAAGAGAGCTCTCCACGCAGCTGTGCGAGTGGTACGGTACGTGGTCTCCGCGTCGTATCGCGGACTCTGCTTTTGTCGGCAGTGTTCGGTGGTCCTTGACGGCTACACTGACAGCGACTGGGCTTGGAGCCCCGACGGGCACAGTCGCACTGGCTACGTGTTTCTGCTCGGTGGTACCGCTTTGTCTTGGCGAAGCGGGAAGCAAGGCTGCATTGCACGTAGCTCGTCGGAGGCAGAGTATGTGGCTTTGGGGGCAGGGGCTGCTGAGGTAGTTTGGCTGCAGCTATTGTTTCTTGAGCTTGGGCAGTCAGTCACCGCCATTGTGGTGCGTTGCGACAACCAGAGTGCTCTCGCCATTCCGGAGTACTCTGGTGTTTTTCATGCTCGCACAAAGCACATTGCGGTTGAGCATCACTTTGTTCGTGATCTGGTGGAGCGACGCGTGATCTCCATCATGTGGGTTGGCACTGACTTGCAGCGTGCTTATTTCTTGACAAAGGCACTTGCCCGCAGAAAGTTCCTGGTGGCCATTCGTTCTGTTGGGCTTCGCCCCGTGCGTGACAGTGGTTGAGTGTGGGATGTAAGTTTGCGTCTCATCTGTCTGTGTCACCCACTATGTGGTTGTACCAGTGCTGCACGCGTATGGACATGCGTACCATCGGGTCATGGGGGAGTGTTGTGCTTTGTGCCGTTCCTGTACAGTTTACTGTGACCACTCGGCCGTGTCCATACTCGTGCAGATCCCTGAGGCATGCGGCCCTGGTGACACCGACGCGACGACAGGCGGCGGACTACCCACTTGGAGCTGACCGACCACTGTTCCAGAGCCCCAGATGCCACCGGGACTCTTTGCTGTGCCTTCTACGCCTTGCAGGCGCCTTTCGGCGGACTGGCCATGAGGCCTATTTGCATGTTTTTGCATTGGATGCTCACTGTCAGTCGATGGATGCATGCATGTGACCAGTCGTTGCGTCCGTCTTTTGATTCTGCACGTCTAGGTTCAGAAGGCGTAGGATTCTGACATGTGTGCGCAGAGTTACGGCCAAAACAGTGGTTTTGGGCCGGTTTTAGGACAGCTCTTGGACTGCCGCGTGCGACACCCGCCGTGCGCCGCGGCAGGTATTTATGCCTTGGACCTGTCATTTGTCATTTCTCTCTGCATATGCTATATTGAAGCATTCTGACTCTGTGTCTTGTGTCTCCTAGCCAAACCCTTGCCGTTGTGTGTACGACCTGTGACTGTCGTCACCGTCTGACCAGGCACTGATGCCCGGTCAGCGGCTGTGTTGCTAGGAAGCTTCTACGCACTTTCTTGGATGGCTGTGTCACTAGGAAGCTTGCATGCATATTCTCACATACGACATGTTTGGCACCAGTCATAGCCATGCAATTCAACCCGCACACTGTTTTTGACCATGAGTTTGAAGGATTACGTGTAGGTGATCTATGGAGTTCTTTCATTCCAATACGTGTGCAATGACGTTGCGTCTCAAAATCCATGTGAGTTGGGCCAATGCTTAGTTTCCCACTTGGGAGTGTGTGTGAGTGCACAAAGTCAAGAGATGCCTTGCATGGTATCATGTTACATGACAACAGTTGTGTTGCACTTCACGTTATTCCCCGGATTATATTGTTGCCCATTTGGAGTTTTTTGCTCCAAGATAGGGGTGAAACGGCAAAAGTATGTGTTTAGGACTGATGCAAGGCAAACCGATGTGCACTGGCGCCCACCTTGGCTAGCGCTAATGACATCTATTCACTATGTACTTGTGAATTGCCGTCCTTCCGTCTATTATGGTTGTTCCAAAGACCGCGCCTGTCTTTTTAGCTACACCTAGCCATTCTCAGATCTCCCTTGGTGGAAGACATGCGTGTTGAACATGATAATGTCCCCCCGCCCGTAGCAATAGGCTAAAGGAGCTTCGATGTATTTCCTCACCTTAATTCATTTTCACAGGGTAAATTGAGTTATTAATAAAACAAAAATCATCTAGTGCAATCTATCTCTTGAAAACCCACCGCATATCTTAGATACCCTTATGAAAGTGCAACACCATTTATGTCATGATAGTTCGTGGTTAAAAATTTGTTATAAATTATTAAAAAAATTATTAATAGTTATAAAATAACAACAATTTTAAGTTAATATCACGCATTTTTCAATTTTGATTGTAATAAGGAACCTTTCTATCCCATTTGCGGTCATGAATTCGTGTCTCACTCAATCTATTCAAAATCTTAGCACTTCTCTGATCCAAGAGAAATAATTTAATAGAAATTTTCAGGTATAGGCAAAAATTATCATTTCGAACCATTTAGCAAAAGTTGTTTTCTTAGCCCCATCTTAGCTTAGCAGGATCTGTGTGCAGGCTTCAAAAGAAAAGACTATGAGTACAGGCACAACTGTAGCTAACGGATTTGCTTGTCCACATGGCATAAAATGCTCACATGTACAAGCCGTGAGGCATCTCACGAATGTCCGACCTTTCAGGGTCGTGCACGTGTGTTCCCCGTCGGAGTGCGGCTTAGAGGGCGGGCCTTTCGGTGGATAAATGGCACGAGTGGCTTTCGAATTTCTCGTGGTTCCATTGGTCGGCACCTCCCGACAATCTGGACCAGCGCGTCGCAGATCGAGCACAAGTTGATCCCTGGGGCGCGGCGGTGCCCGGAGCCTTTTCGTGATTGAACGCTGCCAGGACCTCATAAATGCAAATGATCAGGAGGGATTGAAACTGTGGCAATATCTTCTGACGAAAGCTCAGTCCTGCAATGTTGGCCTGGGTTTGGTCCGTCACTCATAGTCTTTTTCTCGAGGAGGCGATGCTCTTCGACATCGATTTGAATATATTTTCAGTTCAACAGAAGAATTTCATCCGCATATCTTTCACCCTGGGGCATCCTAAGCCGCTGCCCCATATCTGCGGGTGCCCTGCTAGTCTGGATGCGCGTCAGAGCATTAACGAACAGGAGGGGGGCGGATAGTAAGTATATCCCTCCATGACGTCATAATCATATTCGTAGTGCTTTCCTCGTCGACAGTGTGCTGAAAAAGCGAGGCCAGCGAAGCTTTTCTGCACTGTTGGCGTGACAAACCCTTTTAAGGATGTACATTTCATGCAACAAAGAAGCAAATTTCTCGAGATTTTCAAGGAAAGCAAATCGGGAAGGAGGCATTCTCTGGCGCATCCTTGCTCTTATCCAGCTGGGGCCATTAGTACGATCTAGAGTGCACAACGGGACCGTTGGATATGAAACCTTAACTTCGCCGGGAGAAGTGCTTCTGCCAAAAGGATGATGGGAGACAGTCATCGTTTTTGTGGGGGTGGCCGCAACCAGAAAAATAATGTTCCATCGAGCCGTCCATAATCATTTTTTCTACTTCGGGCTCTCCCACACGGCATCTCGAGTACTTTTGTTGCATTTACATCTCCGAAAGCTATAGAGGAGCCGGCGGCCGCTGCCATGGGAAGAGTCGAATTTCAAGTTGGTAATTTTTGGGCAAGGTGTTTTCCCTGGTGCGTTTTCGCTCGAGGCTTCGACTAGTTCCAAAACGATCACTACTACCCGTTGCACCTCTGAAACCCCGGGACTGCCGCCGGCTACCGCGGATCGCTCCTTCCTGCCGGCTTCCGAAAGGAGGGTTCGGTCTCTTACGGCCCGCGGACCACCTGAGTGATGAGGAAAAACTCACATGGGGCCGACTCCATGACCTGTTCCACGTGCACTAAAACGGGGGAAAAAAGAAAGAATGTATGCAATGAGGTTTGAATGTTCTCTAGAAGCATTATGCATATATGACACTCAACATATTTATGTAATGTTCAAACCTCAAAGTTGAATCCTGCTCCCCCTGCTCCTTACCCTGGAGTCAAAGGTGTCGCTTGCAGCAACAGGGTTACCGCCGTCGTAGCAAGCAGCAAGTAGGGCTGGGCCGAAGTTCGTGGCTCGCCCGTTCGCTGACTCGTGCCAGGTGGCGGGGCCAACAACTGACGGCCCTCCGGCCAAGTGCAAGCACTCCCCACTTGTTCGATCATCGCCTGGCTATCAGAGGCGGCACTGTACGACCTCACAAGCTGTTGGTAAACGTTCAGTCTTCTGTCAGGTATTCAAGCACATTGCGAGTTGATCGAGACGTCTTCCGCGAGGTGAAATTGCAGCATCGTTTCCCCTGTTTCAGTTCGTCTGGCCACCTGCTTGCTATTCCGCGCTGCCTTCCTTTCGCCTTAGCTGTCGCCGGCCACCGGCATGTCTTTCCCATCACACGCCTCAAGGCCTTCTCGACGCCAGGAAGTCGGCAACATGAGGAGAACGCCCAGCCTTGCTGCTTTGCCTGGCGCTGAGCCCATGGAGACATCTCTTTGTCGCGATGAGGACATGTCTGACAGGCTGGAACACTCTCAGCAGTGCGAAGCCCCAGCTCAGATTCAGGGGCTGATCGGCTCTTGCCCTTTCCCAACGCACCACATGGACCTTTGGCTTCCGTCCAACGAGCAGCAGGCCGATCTCGATCAAANTGACAACCACTCTGACCCCCCCTCTTTTCTGCCTGGTCTTTGCCCGATTCCCTGATCTCTCCTGTTGCGCCGCGTTGTATGTGCGCAGGGGTGACAAGGCATTTTGTTCTCTGGAGTGTCGGCACCACCAGATAATAATCGACGGCAGGCAGGCAAATTCGCGCACTGCAGGAAAGCGGTTCTCCATGGTTCCCACGCTCGGCCCCGCCGGAGTCATCCACATACCTAGCACTGGCGGCTGCAGGATTGGGGCGCCGGAGTCTCAGGCGAAGAACCCACCTGCCCTCTTCTGAGTGCGACTCCAAGTAGTGTGCATTCTTTCCGGGGCTCACTCTGAAACCCCGAAGCCTCCACCTGGTTCAATTGGACCAGCTGTAAAGAGCTAGAAAGAGCTTTCACATTTTTCCTCCCGTTGGTACATTTCCTTTGATGAATAAAGACTACGTCATGCAGCGTCTTCCAGCGGCAAGCAGATAACTGCTTTGCTCAACGTTCTGCCATTTAAACTGGCTTTGGATTGGAACATGGGGTCCTGCTTCAAGTATGAAAATGTGTTGACCACTGAAACACACACTGGCAGGAGGAGGCTTCATGGAGTCCGGGGAGACACATTCAGACAGCCCATTTCCAAAGTTCCCAGGGGTACCAGGTAACTGAGGAAAATACTTGTAAGGTGAGCGGGAAAACATGCCACATTTGTTCAAATGCAACTGTCTGGACACTAGGCCATCTCTTACCTCACCACTGACCATACTGGGCCTTAGATCAACCAGGCGGAAAACAAGGCTGGTACTACTTCGACCATGATATGACGGCTAGCAGTTCTGTGCCCAAATGCCACCCTCCACAGTCTACCCTGGAACTGCTCTTTTCCAGGATTAAAAGT
Source organism: Penium margaritaceum (assembly GCA_023375785.1). Lineage (NCBI taxonomy): Eukaryota > Viridiplantae > Streptophyta > Zygnematophyceae > Desmidiales > Peniaceae > Penium > Penium margaritaceum. Next base: position 37,899 of record SZWC01002113.1, on the reverse strand, counting down.
AGGGTTATGAAACATAGAATCTTCTCATCTACAAAGCACCTGCTCGACACAAATGCTGTGTTATTCAGTGGACAAAGTATCAACTGTGGTGGTCATTTGGTTAGCACGATGTTAGTCAGAGGGAGTGGAACACAGTATCTGCTGCTTTACAAGATAACACTCTATCCAAGCATAGATTTTGGCTGATTCACAAGTACCCTTACTCGCTCTACCCCTTCTGCTCTCAGAAAGACTTTTCTTAGGAATCACATGAATTTTACACATGATGCCATTTTCCACCACAACAGAGTAGTGAATGTGAACAGTGTGACAGGGACAAAGGCCCTATCCTCATTCTTACCATACCATCCAAATTCGGCCTAAACACTGGTGCATCGCCACAAACAGGTGCAAGCACCAAGCAAAGTGCCATACCAGACGGCAAGAAACAGAGCACCATGGACAGTGCTCGCATGCACCTAAAGAACACTAGACACTAGGCCATCTCTTACCACACCACTTAAGCTGTTTACGAGACTTTACGAGACTTTAAGCTACTACACGCTCACCAGCGATTTCTCAAACACTCAGATCCTGAACTGAGAGTAAACTGTTGTGTTTTGTGCCGTTCCTGTACAGTTTACTATGACCACTCGGCCGTGTCCATACTCGTGCAGATCCCTGAGGCAGGCGGCCCTGGTGACACCGGCGCGACGACAGGTGGCGGACTACCCGTCTGGAGCTGACCGACCACTGTTCCAGAGCCCCAGATGTCACCCGGACTCCTTGCTGTGCCTTCTACGTCTTGCAGGCGCCTTTTGGCGGACTAGGCATGAGGCCCATTTGCATGTTTTTGCATTGTATACTCGCTGTCAGTCGATGGATGCATGCATGTGACCAGTCGCTGCGTACGTCTTTTGATTCTGCACGTCTAGGTTCAGACGGCGTAGGATTCTGACATGTGTGCGCAGAGTTACGGCCAAAACAGTGGTTTTGGGCCGGTTTTAGGACAGCTCTTGGACTGCCGCGTGCGACACCCGCCGTGCGCCGCGGCAGGTACTTATGACCTGGACCTGTCAGTTGTCATTTCTCTCTGCATATGCTATATTGAAGCATTCTGACACTTTGACTTGTGTCTCCTCGCCAAACCCTTGCCGTTGTGTGTACGACCTGTGACTGTCGTCACCGTCTGACTAGGCACTGACGCCCGGTCAGCGGCCGTGTTGCTAGGAAGCTTCTACGCGCTTTCTCATGGTATCAGAGCAGTGAGACAGTTCTCACTGAGCTGCGCAGCAGAGACGCAGTAGAGCAGCAGCAGTGAGAGTCACCGCTGCAGCAGATCTTCCGGGACCTGTTGGAGACGGCCGTTCGCCGTCCGCGTACCCCACCCACCACGTGAGATCGCAGCTGCTGAGCCAGCAGCAGCAGCGCGTACCGCCACGCAGAGTGTGTGGCGGCTGCGGTGCGTGCAGCCGCCACTTCCCCCCACAGCCGCAGTAGCAGAGCAGCAGCAAAAGAGGCGGCGGCGGCAGCAGCGCAGCAGCAGCGGCCACCACAGCAGCGTGGCAGCAGTGGCGGCAGCAGCAGCGCAGCAGCGGCGTCGGCAGCAGCAGCACAGCAGCGGCAGCGGGACAGCAGCAGCAGCGGCAGTCGCGGCGGCAGCAGCAGCGCAGCAGTGGCAGCGGCAGCAGCGCGCGGCGGCGGCAGCCAGCAGCAGCGCGCGGCGGCGGCAGCCCGCAGCAGCTGCAACGCGCAGCAGCAGCGCCGCGCGCAGCAGCAGCCGCCGCGCGCAGCAGCAGCAGCAGCAGCGCAGCCGCCGCTGCCACCGCTGCACACGCAGCTACGCAGCTGCTGCTGCAGCTGACAGCACAGCTGCAGCAGCAGCTGGGCGGAAGCTGCTGCGCAGCTTCCGCGGAACTGCCGCGCGCCACCGCGCAGCGGCAAAACCGTGAAGAAAAAAAAAAAAAGGAGGGGGGACGAGCTGACGTCAGCATAGTAGGTTGCTGACGTCATCAGGTCATGCTGACGTCAGCAACCACTTGCTGACGTCAGCATTACACTTAGCCAAATCTTCAACCGAGAAGCCAAACGTTGACAGCGTTTCTACTTCCCGAGAAACGCAGACGGTTTTGAAATCCGGCAAACTTGACCTGTCGTCCCATAGTGAGCGGCGACATGAGTTCGCCCGACGACAAGGACTGTTGTGCTTTGTGCCGTTCCTGTACAGTTTACTGTGACCACTCGGCCGTGTCCATACTCGTGCAGAACCCTGAGGCAGGCGGCCCTGATGACACTGGCGCGACGACAGGTGGCGGACTACCCGTCTGGAGCTGACCGACCACTGTTCCAGAGCCCCAGATATCACCAGGACTCCTTGCTGTGCCTTCTACGTCTTGCAGGCGCCTTTCGGCGCACTGGGCATGAGGCCCATTTGCATGTTTTTGCATTACATACTCGCTGTCAGTCGATGGATGCATGCATGTGACCAGTTGTTGCGTGCGTCTTTTGATTCTGCACGTCTAGGTTCAGACGGCGTAGGATTCCCACATGTGTGCGCAGAGTTACGGCCAAAACAGTGGTTTTGGGCCGGTTTTAGGACAGCTCTTGGACTGCCGCGTGCGACACCCGCCGTGCGCCGCGGCAGGTATTTATACCCTGGACCCGTCAGTTGTCATTTCTCTTTGCATATGCTATATTGAAGCATTCTGACACTTTGACTTGTGTCTCCTAGCCAAACTCTTGCCGTTGTGTGTACGACCTGTGACTGTCGTCACCGTCTGACTAGGCACTGACGCCCGGTCAGCGGCTGTGTTGCTAGGAAGCTTCTATGCACTTTCTCATGGTATCAGAGCAGTGAGACAGTTCTCACTGAGCTGCGCAGCAGAGACGCAGCAGAGCAGCAGCAGTGAGAGTCACCGCTGCAGCAGATCTTTTGGGACCCGTTGGAGACGGCCGTTCGCCGTCCGCGCACTCCACCCACCACGTGAGATCGCAGCTGCTGAGGCAGCAGCAGCAGCGCGTACCGCCACGCAGAGGTGTGTGGCGGCTGCGGTGCGTGCAGCCGCCACTTCCCCCCACAGCCGCAGCAGCAGAGCAGCAGCAG